>CAUYLG010018710.1:0-101511 GCA_963573385.1 Cacajao melanocephalus
GGAATCTCCCAGTTTGTGGGCCACAGAAATTCGTCTGAAATTGCGGCGCCCACTCGCTCTCTGTGCTTTCACTGGGAGCTACAATCCTGAGCTGTTGTTAATCGGCCATCTTGGATCTCTCCATAATATAATAAATTGTTAACAGTGATTGCCACCAGGGTAGGAAGTACTAGACAAGAGGTCTAGCCAGAGGAAGAGTTATTGTCATTATTTGCCTTTTGTACTATTGGAATTTTGTATATATGCCATGAAAAAGTGTATGGCATTTTTGTTTATTTTTATTTATGTATTTTGATTTATGTATTATGTATTATTTATGTATTATGTATTATGTATTATTTTGATTATGTATTTTGATTTATGTATTATGTTTTCCTTTTTTTTCTTTTTTTTATTATGTATTTTTTATTTATGTATTTTATTCTTTATTTATGTATTTTGACACAGGAGTCTTGCTCTGTGGCCCAGGCTAGAGTGCAGTGGTGTGATCTTGGCTCACTGCAACCTCCACCTCCTAGGTTCAATCGATTCTCCTGTCTCACCCTCCCAAGAAGCTGGACTTACAGGTGCCTGCCACCATGCCCCGCTAATTTTTGTATTTTTAGTAGAGACAAGGTATCACCATGTTGACCAGGCTGGTCTCGAACTCCTGACCACAGGTAATCCACCCACCTTGGCCTCCCAAGGTGCTGCGATTACAGGTATGAGCCGCCACACCCCGCTGGCATTTTTTATTTTAAAAAGGTTAGTTAGAAGTATTAAGTTTGCATGTCCTATGATTCGGCAGTCTCACAGCATTTGTAGCTTAGACCCAGAGATACCATTAGGTGTCTCCAGAGTGGCTGTGCACACAGGTAAAGCTCACTGCAGGACTGCTGGCAATTGCCGACCCTGAAAACAACTTCTATGTCCATCAATAGGGGGATAATTTAAACTATATATAATCAAACAACAGAATACCATAAGTTGGGTAACATCAGCCAGGCTGGACTTGGAAAGATGTCAACAAAATAGGATGCAAATTGCAGATCCCATTATTGTACACAAATAGCCAAACAATACCAAGAAATCTACCTGTGTATAGATAGATTTCTAGGGGCGCTTATGGTTTGGGCTGGGTGCTTATCTTTCAAATGGGGGCAGTGACAATCTCTAGAAGCAGAATTAAAGGGGAAAGAGAGGGACTGCCACTTTTCACTTTACGTATCTTTGAATTGCTTGGCTATTTTACAACAAACAGGACTTACTTTGGTAACAAAAAAAATTAAAAATCGGTATTACAGTTAGTTTAAAAAAAAAAAGGTGGGGGTTTAAAAGTCACAACACAATGATTTCAATTTTTTAAATTGTCCTTAATAAACATTCACGAGAATGTTAAATGTAAGAGAACTAACTACATTTAAAATGTTAATAAAGCTGGGTGAGGTGGCTCACGCCTGTAATCCTAGCACTTTGGGAGGCCAAGGCAGGCAAATCACCTGAGGTTGGGAGTTCGAGACCAGCCTGGCCAACAAGGTGAAACCCTGTCTTTACTAAAAGTACAAAATTAGCCAGGTGTTGTGGCTCACTGCCTGTAATTCCAGCTACTCAGGAGACTGAGGCAGGAGAATCACTTGAACACAGAAGGCAGAGGTTGCAGTGAGCCAGGATTGCGCCACTGCACTCTAACCTAGGTGACAGAGCGAGACTCTGTCTCAAAAAAAAAAAAAAAGTTAATAAAGGTTATCTACAATTGGTAGATAACCTTTGCAAGTGATTCTTATTTCCCTCCTAAACCTTTGGAGGTTGCAGTAAGCCGGGATTGCATCATCTCACTCCAACCTGGGCGACAGAGTAAGACGGAGAAAGGTTATTTACAGGTGGTAGCAATGCAAGTGGTTCTTATTTCCCTCCTAGACCTTTTCTTTATTTCCTAATTTTCTACAGTAAATAGAAACATACCATCACGAAACCTATTTTTAAACGTTCACATGGTACAATGCCCAGAACAAGGAGAACATAAAAACTTTTCTTATTACTTCTTGCTCGAACCTCACAAATGTAAACTGTCTATGCACAGCAGATGACCCTGGCCCCCACGTTGAGACTTACCGCGACAATCCTGTCTCCCACAGCAAGGGACCCTTCTTTGGCGGCAGGGCTTCCGGGCAGCACGGCAGCAGCGTACACTCCATTCTCCAGACTGATGCCGCTGTCTGCAAGCCACAGGAGGTCACTGGGTAGCCCCTAGCCTCACTGCCAGCCCCAATCACCCTACCTCATCTTTGTTACCATCTTCTTATAAAAGAGGACATCAGCAGGCTGCGCCCTGTCTACCCCCACACCCTGCCCTGGTCCCATCAGTCACATCTGCCCTAATGAATCAAACACTCAGAAAGCAAGATTCAAGGCCCAGATAACCTCCTGCCAGGAAAGCACATGGGCTACATTTAAATGGCATCAGCCCCTCATCCCTGTGAATGAGATGCTCTAAGGGACAACTCCGGCCCCTGTCCACAAAAAAGGGCCCCTGCTGTGTGAGGAACTCTGCCATGTCTACAGGTCCGCTACCTTTCTGTCCACTGAGGTTGATGTGCAGTGGCGTGACCACCTTCCCACCCAGGGACTTCCTCCGCCGCACAACCATGTTGATAGCCCCCTCCCCATTGAGGAGCGCCTTGATGGCCTGCTTCTTGTCCTTGTTGATGAGGTCCACATCGTTGATTCTCAGCAGCCAGTCATTGACCCTGAGAAGGGACACAGCCAGGTCAGCACCCACACAGGCTGGGGACTAGTGGTTAGCCGCCCACCGCTCCCATTCAGGGTGCTGACTGCCAGAGAGTGAGTGCCCCACATACACGCTCAGAAAATCTCCTCTTCCAGGAGTGCAGAGTGGTGAAATTTGCAGATGCTGAGGTTAGACAGCCTGGGTTCAAAGCCTGGCTCCACCACTTATTAGTTCTATGACCTAACCCCTCCAGGCTTCAGTGTCCTCGAATGTAAAATGGGGGCAATCATCACGCCTATCTTGTAGGGTTGTAAAGATTAATCAATCCATTTATACAAAGTGCTTAAACCAGCACTCAGCAAATAGTCAGCACTGTAAAAGTGTTAGCTATTTTATCATCATGACTATTTCTCTGAATGAGCATGCCATGCACGTCCTGGGCTCTCACACATATATACCCTGAGCACTTTCCCATCCAAAGGTGCAAAAGACAGCACCTGGTAACTGGAGAAATGAGAGGCAACTGAGAAGCAGTTTCTTTTTGGAGTAGTATTAGCTGGTGAGACTGCAGGCCTTGGACAGCCTCTGTGAGTCTGAGGCTGGAAACGTTCACCTAAGTGCTATCTGGCTCTCTTCGGGTCCTCTGCACTGGGGAGAAGGGCCCCACCTTGCCTCCAGAGCCTGCGCTTCAACTCTTACCTTAAACGGCCATCAGCAATGCTTCCTTTGTCCACTTTAGTGACAAATATGCCACAGTCCCCCGGGAAACAAGGCTCATTCACACCTTCTGCCATATCAAACCCCAGTGCCTTCAAGTCAATATCCTCCTGTAAAAACAGCAGCAGTAGCAGCGCACTTCACAAAGCAGTGACAGAGAGTGGGAGAAGAACCATCAGAGGCAGCTTACCGTCTCCCTCTCGAACTCTACAACTTCCGTTTCCCACTCCATGGAATCTGTATCAATGGCCGAGTCGTGAGAGCTGTGGGCCATCAGCTGCCGGAACCGGGCCTCCTTTTCCAACTGGGATTCCATCTGCTCTCTGTGAACAGAGAGAGCCATGGTGACAGCCCTTTGGCTCTGTTAGTTCACTGCCTAACACCTCTGAACTGAGGCAGGCCATTCGTGAGAGCTAAAATGGGCTCCTTTCCCCCTCGTTTCCACATAACCCAGAAAGTCAGGTCAAGGCTTCTGGGATATCTGTGAGTTTTCATAGCAGTTTTTTAAAAAAGACAAATTGTCCCCAAATTTATCTGGAAGTTTAACCCAATTAAAATCAAAATGCCAGCCAGGCATCGTGGTTCATGCCTGTAATCCCAGCACTTTGGGAGGCTAAGGTAGGCGGATCACTTGAGACCAGGGGGTCGAGACCAGCCTGGCCAACACAGCAAAACCCCCTATCTACTAAAAACACAAAAATTAGATGGGTGCGGTGGCAGGCACCTGTAATCCCAGCTACTCAGGAGGCTGAGGCACAAGAATCACTTGAACCTGGAAGGCAGAGGTTACAGTGAGCCAAGACCACACCACTGCACTCCAGCCTGGGCAACAGAGTGAAACTGTGTCTTAAAAAAAAAAAATGAAGATTTTGACTTCATCAAAATTAAAAATGTTAGCTCTGAGAAAGACCCAGTAAAGAGGATGTGAAAGAGAGACTCAGAAGCCTTCTTACATCCTCAGGTGACTTGCCTGTGAC
Source organism: Cacajao melanocephalus (assembly GCA_963573385.1). NCBI lineage: Eukaryota > Metazoa > Chordata > Mammalia > Primates > Pitheciidae > Cacajao > Cacajao melanocephalus. The sequence goes on from CAUYLG010018710.1 coordinate 4,402, forward strand.
ACCCTTCCTGAATCCGGGCCCAGGCTGCCTTGCCAGCTCATGAACGCTGCCCACTGGGCTCCTGACCTACTTGTGTTTCCTGCTCCAGCAGACAGGCTCCAGGGCCGCACCTTTGCATAGGCTGTGCTCTCACCGGCCAGCTCTGGAGCATCACTCAGCCTCCGGGGCAGAGCTCCAATGTCTTCCAGCGCTGCCCCAGCCCCTCCCCAGGCCAGTGCAGCCCGAGCTCAGCCTTCAGTATTCCCTGCACCCGTCTCATCTGGCATCACCAGAGAGTGCCTGAGGCTTCCTGGGCAGCAACGCAGACTCCCTCACCAGCATCCTGCCAGTTAGAGAACTTAGCAAACAGGAGGCACAAACGCAAACATGCTAAATGAACACACAAGCTGAACGCACAAGCTTCAGGCAACTGTGGCCCAATCAAGAGGCAAAATGTCCCATGTTCACGTCCCAGAGGTTCTAGACTTTTCCTTCAAAGACAAGCCCTTGATGCTATCACATTGCTAGACCCAAGATGGTCCCTGTGAAGAGTCTTGCCTTGCCTCTTAGCCCCGAAAATATTCCTGAGAGCACCCAAGCTCCAGAGAGTCTGGGTTTTTATAGAATAAACGGAGCTCTTTGTCTCATTAGGAGTTTTACCGAATGGGAAAGAAGAGAAGCTGTCACTCCCTTCTGAAAGGCATTGCTTGAGTGTGTAAGGCTTGCACACTTGCACTCACACACAAGTTCCTCACTGCCCCCTCACCACACTAAGAGCGAGGGAAATGTCACGCAATGGACAGAGAGCCTCTGCTTTCCAACTAGATTTGGGTTCTAGACCATGGCCTGTTGGTCTCTGCCAATTTCTTTGCTTAAACCCTAATCTTTGTATTTCAATGCACTACTAAAGGCCACTGAGTATTTAAATGATACCTGGGAAGCTGCTGTAACTGAGGGGAGGATGTCTCACACCCTAGTCTTCTAAATGGGCACTAAATAGCATAGGCAAAACAGACTGCTGGATGGGGGTTGCAATTGCCTTTAAAACTCTAAATCACAATCTGTCATCATTTTACTCATTTACATACTTGTCTCTTAGATGGACCTGACTTTGGTCTGTGTCTTTTCTTGTGCAGTGAGCTCATGAGGAAAGGAACTTGGTATGCTTGTCAGTGCCATTTCTCCAGCGCCTCTAATGGAGGCTGGCGCATACAGAGCAGGTACTTGAAAAATCTCACTGAGTGAGTGAACGAGTGCATGGGTAGGGGAATGAATTAACAGAAAACACACACATGCCTGCCCCAAATGGACTGCCTGGGAACAGGGCCCTCCGTTCCTAGTGCCTTGGCACATGGTCTAAGAATTTCTGGCCTAAGAATTTCTAATTAACTCAATATGGAGATGACATTCGAACCCATTCTACAGACTGACAGAGTAAGGCAGAGTGAAGTGAAGGGACAGGTGGCCAGCTCGACACAATGAGGCGGCCCTGGTCAATGCACTCAGCATTGCCTTGCCCCAAAGAGAGAGGGGCCCCGGGCTCCCAGATGCACGCCCACTCCAGCAGGTGCCCGCCCGAGCCTACTTGAGCTCCTTCAGCTCGCGGCTGACGTCATTCTTCTGCTTGCGAGTGTCATCCAGGCTACGCAGGGCCTCGGCCAGCTCGCTCACTGCACGGTCCCGCTCCCGTCTCAGGTTGTCACACAGTGTCCTGGTGGAAAAACCAGAGAACAAGGTCACCTCAAGGGGCAGGGGGAAGGGGGGTTCCTGTTCTGCAGCGGATGGTCTGGCTGTCCCACTCCAAACACCTGCCAGCACCGGCCCCAACCCCTGATGCACAGGACCACTTGGGAGTCTGGGGTAAGGCCAACTAGGCCAGCCCCAGTGCATGACAGAGGGAATGTGGAGGACCTGGGCAGGGAAGAGGCACCCCCACAGTCACTTGGCAACAAGTGTCAGGTTCCCAATGCACCGTTTCACCCTCAATGTGCCTGGGGTTAAGGACCACCCTCTGCACACTCTTACTATTCTAACGCCAGCTTTGGGGGTTGGGGGGGTGACTCTCCTCTGCATGAAGCTCCCCCTGCCTGCCTGCAGGCCTGTCCTCCAGCACTACCACATGTCTCATCTACCCACAGGCAGGGCTTTCTAGCAACTAGAACGGGAGTCCCTTCGGATAGCAGCCAGTCCTCACGCATCTCTGTCTCTGAGCTCTGTGCAGGTGCAAAGTACAAGCTTGGTGAGACTCTATGAAGGAGGACCCCAAGGAAGTGGGGACAGATGACCTAGCTGTGAAGGGGCCTGGGCTTCCGAAAAGGATATACCCAGAGGGCTGGTTCCCTTTTCCCACCTCCAGAAAAGGAACTACCCAGAGGGCTAGTTCCCACCTTTCCACAGCCCCAAATCTCCCCCAACCTCACTCAGAGCCTGGCTGAGGACTGCCCCCTGGAGACCACCATGGAAGGGGTATGATCAGAAGCAGACAGGGAGCAGCCCCTGGGCCTCCCTCCCCTTACACTGGCACCTAGCTGTGCTCTCCACTGGCCAGGCCTCACCACCTACATCTGGCCATCCTCATCTCCTGACCAGCCCCCAGAGACATTGGTCTCTCCCCTGACCAACCACAAGGAATCTTTTGGCCTAAGAATTTCTAATTAATACCAAGACACTATCTCTCCCCACCCCAAACACCACCACCACCACCACAGCCTCTCCTGGTTCTTCCCCAGCCAAGGATCAAGTCCATACTGCTTGGCTTCCCTTTCGAGGCCTCTACACCTGCCCTTGGGAATTTCGCCAACCTGCCCTTCCCATGACTTGTCCCTGCCCTGAGCACAATCCAGAGGTCACCTCCATCTACAATGCGCTTACCCCTTTTCCCTGGAAAAACCCCACTCATGCTTCTAGTTCTAGCTCAAATGCCACGCTCTCTGGGGAGACCTCCCCACACCCCAGAGAGCCCTGCATGCCCCCACAGCCCTGGAGCTCACAGCCATGCATCCTCCTCCCTCACTGCCCTCCCCGACCAAGCCTCTCCTAAGGTCTCCTTGTTCCAGGGATCTAAGATCCTGGTACATAGCAGGTGCCTGGTGAATACTGCTGAAAGGATGCATTTTGGATGTGTTCTTCTCATCAGAAGCCCTCAAATAAAAGAGGCCAGCCTCATGCCCCTTCACAGGTGTCTCATGTGAACACAGCACACACTTGGGACATCTAGGGCTAAGTGAGATGGGAGGGAGAAACATAATGGAAAATTCTAAAACTAAGAGGCAAGGCTGGGGAATCATCTAGGGGTGAGAAAGGAGGAGCCCAGGTCCCTCCCACCTTACCTGGACCCACGGCAAATGATTCTGACTCTCTCAACAGACCCTAGCACATCCCTGATCCCGGGGAGACATGAGCCCATGCCAGCTCGAGGGCACCCCATACCGGATGCTATCACGCTCTGCCACGATCTTGTCTCGCTCCTGGAAGGCCCAGTCCCGCCGGCACTTGGCCACATCCGCCTCCTGGAGGGCTTCCTTCAGCTCCTGGCACAGAGCCTTGCACTGCTTTCGAAGGATTTCCACCTCCTTGTTGGCTCTCCCAGCGTCCATTGTCACTGTATCTTTGATCTGGTGGGAGCAAGGGGCAGGGAGATGGGGAGGTTGCTGAGCCTCACGGACCAGGAGCGCCTCCCACCAGGGCAGGGGTAGGGCTGAGGCTCTAGGGAGTGGGATGGAGGGAAACATGGAGCCTACGGCAGCACACCCCCTCTGCACCCATACCCCCAGTGACTACACGCCCCACAGCCACGGTCCTGTTAACTAGCCCCCAGCCCCCACCATGTCTGCGATCCTGGTTTATAATCTGGCATACTGAGTTATTTTTAAAAACAAAATACACACCAGTATTCCTGCTGGTGAAGTGTTGTGTATCTCAGTTCATTTAATAAGCTGAAATGTGAAGCATTTGCATGTTGACACATCCCTAGAGAGTTATATGCTCCACTAAAATTTCAAGTCAAACTCTTAGAAGCACTCATATGGAAAGCCCCCTCAATGCCTCTATAATCCTTAGAAAACATGGGGAAATGACAGACGATAAATCAAGTATTTACTGCAAGAATAACTCCTTCTCCGGCTCGAAGGCTTTCCAAACACGCAAAACAGAAGCATGACAGCAGAGGTGCTGATGACACTGGTGTCCCCACCCTGGGACTCTCCACCCCCAAGTGCTAGGACACAGGAAGACACACACGCACAGGAAGAAAGCTTCCTTTCTCTCTACAGAGCATTCTCCAGAGAGCAGGAAATGGCAGCCTCTGCCAAAGCATGTTTAAAAAGATCTCAACCGTAGAAACGAGGGAAGAGAATGAAGTTGACAAGAAAACACCTGGAGTCAGTTGATAATTCCCCTCATCTCTCAAAACAGAGGCAGAGGAGCTGAAAAACAATTTGCACAAAAAGGACCGTCAAAACTCCAGGATGACAGTGCAGTGGCAGGCTTTGCTCAGACCTCACGGTTCCTGGGAGTCATTCAGATCATTTCAGTTTTGATTTTTTTTTTCAGCTTTACAAGGTACGTAGTGTTTGTTTAGTTTGCTATTTAAAAATAAAAATCCATCTGAAATTTTAATTTTGAAAAGAATTATTTGGAGTTCGAGACCAGCCTGGCCAACAGGGTGGAACCCTGTCTCTACCAAAAACACAAAAATTAGCCAGGCGTGGTGGCGTGTGCCTGTGGTCCCAGCTACATGGGAGGCTGAGGCATGAGAATCGCTTGAATTTGGGAGACAGAGATTGCAGCAACACCAGATCATGCCACTGCACTCCAGGCTGGGCAACAGAGGGAAACTCAGTCTCGAAAGTAAAGAAAAAAATTATTTGTATTAATTTAGTCAAGAACTTATTTGGCCGGGCACAGTGGCTCACGCCTGTAATCCCAGCACTTTGGGAGGCTGAGGTGGGCAGATCACTTGAGGTTGGGAGTTCCAGAGCAGTCTGGCCAGCCTGGTGAAACCCCACCTCAAGTAAAAAATACAAAAATTAGCTGGACGTGGTGGTGGCGGCTGCAAACCCAGCTACTAGAGAGGCTGAGGTAGAAGAATCACTTGAACCTGAGAGGTGAAGGTTGCAGTGAGCCAAGATCGACCCACTGCACTCCAGCCTGGGCGACAGAGCAAGACTCCGTCTCAAAAAAAAAAAAAAAAAAGAATTTATGACAAATAATCGCTTTTTAAAATTTATATCATGCTCGCTGTTTTACAATACATTTATGGATAGTTTTAGAGCTGACATGTGTTACCACGTAGCTTCCCTGAAAGGTTTCTCCACAGTGCTCTGGATGAACATCTGGGGGGAGGCCCCAGGTGCAGACAGGACAAGAGGCAGCACGGGAGGTAAGCGGCTCCCCCAGCCCACAGCTCCCTTCCATCACCTGGGCCCAGTGCCATTGCTGGTCTCCAACATGAATTCATCCCCAAAATACTGCTTCCTTATAAGGAACACAAGAAGTACTATAGTTAGTTTTAGTGAGAGGGGAGAGGGAAGAGGGGAATGAGGTACCTTAAAAGAAAGGGTAAAATTTGGAAGCCCAGAGGACCCAAGTGACCCACTGATTGATTCTGACTACACTGGTGAGGAACCGCAGGATCTAGAAGTGACCTGCCAGGGCTCCCCATCCTGCAGAGCTGACTCACGATCCAGTACCAGCTCTTCTACCCCGGGTTGCCTCAGCGTCAGATATCAGTCTGAGTCTGCTCTAAAAGCACCACCTGCGGTCTCTTTCTACCTGCGCTGAATGAGCACAGGCACGGGAAGAGATGGGCTGGTCTTCACAAGATACTCGCCCGACCCAGGCATGAGGCCAGTGAGAATGGCCTATGGGCTGCAACTCAGCTCCAGAGGGCCAGAGCCCACTCCAGGGTCCCAGAGGAGGGTGGGGCCCAGGTGCAGAGCGATGACCCTGAGCAGATGGCTCTCGGGTGAGGGCACCTGCCTCTGCTTCCTGGGCAGCGTCCCCTGCTGCAGCAGCCCTCTGCCTCTAAGTTCTGGAAAGGCAACTGCTGCCTCGCCTTGTCCCCTGGAGCTGTCCAGTCTGTCTACCACAGCTGAGCTCAACTCCTCAAGCAGGACCTGTAGCTGAATGTGTAACTGCATTCAGGGCAGCAGATAGCAGGAGCGTGGGGGCTGTGGCTGGCCACAGTGACAGGGCTGCCCTTCTATGGACGGGCCTCAGTCAGCAGGGCCCATCTGGGAAAGTGCGCTGGAACCTAGGAGATCTCTCTGACAGGCAGTGGTGGCCCACAGCTTCCAGTGGTGCCAACCTTGACTCCCCAGGGCTCCTCCCTCCTCCTGGGAGCAATAAGCCTTTGTCGGAAAAGGTCAGCTCCAAACCTGAGGCAGGAGGGTGGCCTTGGAGGAGCTCCTGAGGACATCTCCCCTCTGGGAGCTGAGAGGCAGGAGGCAGAGGCACAGCCAACCTGGCAAAGAGCCTGACAGGCCCCCAGCCTCCCGGTGCTACCATCTGCTCCCTCTTTGCCTCAGCCCACAAAGAAGAACACAGAAGGGGGAAAAGGCATTGAGAAGGAAAGGGGAACATGGAGAAAGAGGTGCAGATAGAAGACAGAAGCATGCAAGCACGATGCCAGAAACTGAAGCCCAGCCCCCGGGATGAACAGGATGAAGAGAGCTCTGCAATGAGGGAGCTGGACCTGCCAGAAGGCCCCCCACAGCTGACCTCCAACAGGCAGCAGCCAGCGGGGTGAGGAGGTCAATCCCCAGGGTGCCCCACTACCCACCCCTCCTGGCCTGCTCTTGCCGGTGGAGAGTGCTCTTGTACGTGAAGCCAGACCAACTTGAGAAGGAACTGAGGATTTCAGTTCTCACAGCTGCTGGGGCAGCAGCGGGGCTCTCTCCAGCCTGCTGACTCGGAACGGGGCCTGGAAAAGATCCCTGCCTCAGCTGACAGGTACACTTGATGCCCGGCCAACACCCCCTGCAGAGGCTGGAGGCAGGCTCCAGGGTGAAGGGCAGGGCTCGCCTGAGTGCTGGGAGTCAGGCCTGGGTGTCTCATTGCTGGACACCAGCACCATGGGGAACTCGGGTGCTTTTGTACTCTTCTGTGCTGTCTACATTTCTACAAAGAGTCTTCACAATTAACTTCAAAGATCTCAAGACTGGGCCAGGCGCAGTGACTCAGGCCTGCAATCCTAGTACTTTGGAAGGATCACCTGAAGTTAGGAGTTTGAGACCAGTGTGGCAAATGTGGTGAAACCCCGTCTCTATCAAAAATACAAAAGTTAGTCGGGTATAGTGGCAGGTGTCTGTAATCCTAGCTACTCGGGAGGCTGAGGCACAAGCATCGCTGGGAATGGGGGTCGGGCGGCGGAGGTTGCAGTGAGCTGAGATCGTGCCGCTTCACTCTAGCCTGGGCAAAAGAGAGAAACTCCATCTCAAAAAAAAGAAAGTCTCAAAACTCCATTCACACAGGCTCACTGTGGTTCCCCAGGCGTGTGTCTGACATTCTGTGACATTTCAGAGCAGTTACTGAATCAGTCATTTTCCAAGTTTCCTTCATCACTGCGTTTTCCTTATTTGATATTGACATTTTCCCCCAACAATTATGTGCTCAGACACTAGAATGTGAACATGAGTTTATGGTTTCTCTAGGATGATTACCAAGTTCTAAGGCATTATCTTTATTTATTAGAAATTTATTCTCACACTCTTCAAAATTTTCATTGCAGTAAATATTCCTCTTCACACTAGCTTTTGTCTCAAGGGTCTGGAGATGTCCTGATAGTTCCTCACACGAAATTCCCATTACTTGGCTGGCCCATTTCTACCCACAGAAACAGTTTACTGAGGTTCGCCCTAATCCTAATCCCATCTGAGTAGTAAGATTCAGATGGGCATAATCATGAATGTCCATCTCAAGGAACTGTTGCTTTGTGGAGGCACAATGATGTATTTTCCATATTGAATCATTTGTTCATTGCAACCGCCATTCCATTGTGCAGATGAAGAAACTGAGGCTGGGTGGGTGCAGCGGCTCACATCTGTAATCCCAGCACTTTGGGAGGCTGAGGCAGGAGGATCACTTGAGCCCAGGAGTTTGAGACCAGCCTGGTCAACACAGTGAGACTGTATTGCTACAAAAAAATTAAGATTTAGCCGGTTGTGGTGGTGCTCGCTTATAGTCCCGGCTACTTGGGAGGCTAAGGTGGGAGGATCACTGTGAGCTACGATTGTCCACTGCACTACAGCCTGGGTAACAGAGTGAGAGGTTGTCTTAATAAAAAAATTTTTAAAAATTAAAAATGAAACTAAGGCCCAGAGGCCAGGCACAGTGGCTCACCAGGCAGTGAATTAGGCTTGTAATCCCAGTACTTTGGGAGGCCAAGGCAGAAGGATCGCTTGAGTCCAAGAGTTCGAGACTAGGCTGGCCAACATGGCAAAACCACGTCTCTACTAAAAATATAAAAAATTAGCCAGGGATGGTGGTGGGTGTCTGTAATCCCAGCTACTTGGGAGGCTGAGGCACGAGAATTGCTTGAACCTGGGAGGTGGACGTTGCAGTGAGCCAAGATGGCATCACTGCACTCCAGCCTGGGTGACAGAACAAGGGAGGGAAGGAAGGGAGGGAGGGAAGGGAGGGAGGGAGGGAGGGAGGCAGGGAGGGAGGCAGGCAGGCAGGCGTGTAGCTGGCCTAGAGAGGTTTGAGATCACATGACTGAGGAGGGCCCAGCAAGGGGCCTGTGTCTCATGCATTCCCCACATCCCCTGCCACTGCCGGGCCTGAAGACATGTCGGTTGAAAGACATCCTGCTCACCCCTCAGGAATCACCTGCCTCACACTTGGTACGGCAGGACCTAGTAGTAATGATCCAAGGCACACCACCCCTGCCAATCTGCCTGACTTTCAACACCTTGCATTTTGTTTCTTATAAACCACTTATGAAAGCTGCATTCCAACTGGCCTGCAGAGAAAGGCAGAAGAATAGAGTGGCATGAATGTCTGAGAACTATTCTGATAGGAAAAAAATCTGCTGTGATCAAGTCTAGAAGCTCTAATCAGAGACACACACAACACAGACTAACGGGAATCTCCACGGGCCCATCCACGCCCCAGCAGGGCTCAACTAGATGTGGAGCAAGGAGCATGCACGATGAGCAGAGGCTGACAGGTAGGAGGGAGGCTGAGAATCCACACTGGCTACACAGGAGTTTAGCTAGGTGGCCCAATACAATGCTACCAAACATCCCAGCCCCACCACACTGGAGGCGTGGCCCCCAGAGAACAAGGCTTTAGGAGAAGAATGTTGGGCTCTGCCTACTAACACATCTTCCCAGCAGGAGCCTGAAATAAGCTTTCAAGAGCACAATTGATCAGACACACACTGCCGGTGGAAAGCAGCCCCTGAGGGTGCTCTTCCAGACGCAAGAGGCCTAATGTATCTTTGGCTTTGGGAACTTGGCCTTGGTATCCTGCTTCATAATAAGCAAGTACTTGAGGTATCACTGACTTTCAGCATGAGACTGATCTGCAATTATGTAGCAATGGGGTTGAGTGTGAGAGTGTCGGTGTGTGTCATCTGACTCTTCCTGGTGTATAAGCTCCAGGCATCCAAGACGGTGTCTGGGCCTCCTTCCCTGCTTGTCCCCTGTAATCCAGACTAGAGCTGGGCACTGAGCATGAGCTTGGGAGTTACCTGGATGGTGTCTGATAACCCAGCTTGCTTAGGCCTCCAATGAGAAGGCCTTTACTCCAACTCAGAAGGAGGCTTCTAATCTGCACATGTGCACTCTGCACCCCCTCCCCTCTTCCCTGGATGCTGTAGGAGAGGCTGACAGCCAGCCACCAGCCCGCCTACCTACCTGCCGCAGTGCCTCCATCTCCTCGCTGGCCGCCTTCTTCTCAGACGTGCTGCTCTTGAGCTTGGACTCAGCCAGCTCCACCTCGGTCTGCAGCTTGTCCAGCTCAGAGATGACCTGGTCGCGCTCACTCATGATGAGCTTGTACTCGCTGTACACAGCGTCTCGCTCCTCCCTGTACTTCTCTGACTCCTTTGCTGTCTTCACCTGCGTGGTTCTCAGCTCGGTCAGCTCTGACTGCAGCAGCTCCATCTCCCACTGCAGGTCCTTGTTCTGTGCCGTGGCCTTGTTCAGCTCATGGTGGATCGCCTCAAACCTGGGGAGAGAGGCAGCGAGATGTGAGAGAGGCGGGGGCCTGCCCTGTCAGTGCTCAGCTGCTGCCTCCCGCCAGCTCTGCTGTGCTGGACATTCAAGCGTGAAGTTTCAAGTGAAGTCACTCTCTCCACCCCCAAGAGAGAAAAGTCACAGAGTACCACTGCCCCCAGACCTGGAATTTTTCTCAGCCTTTTACAAATGCCAGGAGTTGAACTGAGGACATCATGCCCTCTGCTCCACTAGAAACAACAGCATATTTCTCCCACAGTCAAGCCACATTAGTTTTTAAAAATAACGAAAACAAAACAATGCCAGGATAACAGCATATGAGAGATAAGAGGCCTTAACGATCATTTAGTCAAACCGCCTCATTTTACAGATACGAACAGTACAGCCTTGTGACAAGGTCATGAAGTTCACTCAAAAAGCACAGCTCGGTCCTTCCAGGCCAGGGGGCATCTTCCACACAGGCAGCCTGCAAATCAGACCCATGGCTCAGACCAGCTACTCTCAGTGTGCCCCTTAGACGCAGGTTCTGCACAGAGCTCCATTACAAAAAAAAAAAACAAGTATATTCTCAGATAACTTATGTTTGGGAAACTCTGCATCTTGGCTCCCTCTTGGAGAGTCTGTCTACTGCACACCACCACACTGAAGGCTCTGACAAGTCCTGCAGCAGAGACATCTGTCTGGGTTCAACCTGGCAATGCTCAAACCTATTTATCCCCAGCGAGCACTTTTCATGTGAAACCGATAAATGCTCAGGAGAACTGGTGATTCACAGGCACATAGTCTACAAACACTGTTTGAGGGCATCTATCACATCTCTAAAGATGACAGAAGACCCATGCCCCAGATAACTGACTTTCCTATTTGCTAGGTGGGTGACTGCCATGGAGGGGAGAGGCACATGGCAGGGACCAAACAAATGATGCTCAGAACGCACCAGTATTTATTAAGTGTTGTGCAGATCAGTTAACACAGTACATATCTTCAGAACGGGCCGCTTGCAAGGCTGACCACTGAATGGTGTCTAGGAACCCGCTGGTAAACAGGGACATTCAGATGGGAGGAGGGAATCACGATTCCCAAGACAGATTTGGTGTCAAAACAAAGTTCCCTGGTCAGAAGCATTTTTTGATTGAAAAAGCACAGTAACTCATTCTGTTCTCATCCCCCGGCCGTGGCTGGGAACCCTGCAGGACCCATTTGCCCCGGCCCCCCCGCGGCCCCAGGCCTACCTCCTCAGGGAGAGGGCGCACTGGTGCTGCAGCTGGATGGCCGTGTCCCTCTGCTGCGTCAGCATCTCTGTCTGCTTCAGCAGCCGCTGGTTCTCCTCCCCCAGCTGCTCCAGGCGGCTCAGGTCTGCGTTGTGGATGGCGACTTTCTCACTGTACCTCTTGCGCAGGGCATCGTAATCCTTCTTGACCACCTCCAGCTTGTCCATGGCCGTGTCATACAGCTTGTTAAGGATCTCAGATGACCCGTTGTGTTTCAACACCTGGGGATCAGAGAGTCCCACTTACCAAGGGTCTGGGGGAGGTGGTAGAGGGGACCTCCCCACTCTCACTTTATCTGTCTGAGGGTGAAACTGACGACAAGGTTGCGGGGGGTCACCCTAGGGCTTCTGAGGGTCTTGAGGTCCACTTCTCCAAGCCCTGCAGTCACGCTGGGCTGATTCACTTGGATTCACTCAATCACAGGTATTTATTAGGCATTGTGCCGAACAGTTAACACAGCAGGCCTGAGATTTCTATATCCTTACAAAGGCCTGCTTGCAAAGCTGACCCCAATAAACGGTGTCTATAAACCCAAACGGTAAACAGTCCCCTAGGCTGATGTAAAACTTTCTTCCAGTGATATGAGCAGCTCTGGTACTGAGCCTGTACAAACCAAGTGTCTTATGCTGAACACCTGCTTTCTTCTGGGAGTCCAGAATCTGGGCACATGCTGGGCGGCAGTACCTACATGACCAGCCCCCAGGAGGACACTTGGGTACTGAGTCTCTAATGGGCTTCCGTGGAGGCCAACACTTCACTTGTGTTTTGATTCCGTGCTGGAGGAATTAAGTGCATCCCATAGAACTCCACCAGCAGAAGACTCTTGGAAACTCAGGTCCAGTTTCCTCTGGACTTTGCCTCACGTGCCTTTCCCCCTTTGCCAACTTTGCTCTGTGTACTTTTGTTGTAATAAATGTCAGTCATTGGGTATAATTACATTCTGAATCCTGTGAGTCCTCCCAGAAAGTCACTTAGCCCAGAATCGGGTTATGGAAATTGGACCTCGAGACTCTCAAAAGCCCTAGGGTGACCCTCCCCCCACCCCCACCACGGTGTAGGGTCCCCCCACATCCCCTGCAAGCATCTAATAGGTTTAGCACTGTTCTAGGTGGTGATGCCAAGAGCCTGTGCCCTATGGGCCTTTTCTCCTAACTGGGAGGATGTGGACACACAGGCCAAATAAAGTAACTTCAGAGCAAGGCAAGAACAAGAAAATAAAAAATAAAATAGAATAATGGGCTGGAGAGAGCCATCTGAGCAGCAGAATGGAGGGCTGTGAGGGAGGCTAAGGCCGAGGAGGCTTCTCAAAGAAGGTGACTGCAGAGTTTGGAGGCCCCTGAAGAAGAGCAGTGAGGGCACGCCCAGCAGAGGGCAGGACACCTGCAAAGGCCCAGAGGCAAGGCCTGCAGGCGTGTTCTAGGAACAAAGAGAAGCGCAGGGTGGAGTGGCTGGAGCCCAACCCACAGGAGGAGGTGGGTTCAAAGGGTGCCTGGAGAAGTGGGCGTGGGCACAGCCACCGGGCTCGCAGTGAAGACTGTTCTCCAGTGAGACACGACGCTGTGGAGGGTTTTAAGCTAGTCAGCAGTCTACTCTGAATGACAGGCACTAAAGATCATTTGGGGTGCTGTCACATAGAAACAAACAAACCAAGAAAATGAGTTCAGAGGTTGCCGGGGGGCTGCTGGCTTCAGCTAACACCTCATGGGATCTGAGCCCTGGGCTGAGTCACTCCAAATCTCTAGGTTTCAGCTTCTGGATTCCTCAAATGCCAAGACTGAATCAAGAAAGCTTGCCTGGCCCTTCCAGCTCCAACAGTCCAGGAACCCCCTGGCTCATTCAGTGGGGGGCCTGAGTCATCAGGGGTTTGCAGCCCAGAGAACCAGAACCTGGGATGATGGAATATTCCCTTTGGAGTTAAGGTCAGCCCTCAATAAACATGAAAAACACAAAAAGCAAAAGAGGGCTTAATTTAAGTCAGAATCACAGCAACAAGAAAGTAAGCTCCCTCCTCTAAGACCTAAGCATTAGATCCTAGGACTGTTGACTCTTAAAGAGGAAGTCAAGGAAGAGGGAGAAATGGAGGGAGGGAGAGAGGCAGGGAAGAAGAGAAGGAAGGGGAAGAGAAAGCAAAAGATCAAGAGAAAGAAGGAAGGAAAGGGAGGAGGGAGAGAGGGAGGGAGAAAAGGAAAATTGGTTCATTTCAGGCTCACTCTTTTTCCTTTATTTTTAAAGCAGAACATTTTCTTTCAAGGGAGCTCTTACTAGGACATCAAAACATACAACTTGTTTTAAACAGCAGTACACAGGTGTCTCAAGCAGTCAAAATCTTCAGTTTTGTAAAATGGCGTCACTGCTAGGAATGCACAGAGAAACAGAACCTCACTGACATCTAAAATCTTTCTCTTAAAAAAAAAAAATTAGGCCTGGTTAGGCACAGTGGCTCACGCTTATAATCCCAGCACTTTGGGAGGCCAAGGCGGGCAGATCACCTGAGGTCAGGAGTTTGAGACCAGCCCCATCTCTACTAAACATACAAAAATTAGCTGGACATGGTGGTGGGCGCCTATAATCCCAGCTACTTGGGAGGCTGAGGCAGGAGAATTGCTTGAACCCAGGAGGTAGAAGTTGTCATGAGCCAAGATCACGCCATAGCACTCCAGCCTGGGTGACAAGCGTGAGACTCCATCTCAGAAAAAAAAAAAAAAAAAAAGAAGAGTGGACACCCATGACTACACTCAGTCAATAAAGGGCAGTCCTGATATCTGGTCAATCAACACCTTCTACCCATGTCTTGAAAGGTCCAGCATCTAGACTGGATTGCCTTGATTGGTGAGCAATACCTCAAAAATGCCAATTAAAAAACTACTTCAAATGTTTTACTCTCTAAGCATCCCCTAAGCCAAGTGAGAACCCCACTGGCTCCAAATGAGTCTGGTTTGCTGGGGAACAAAGGCGGTTGCCATTGCCTGAGTTCCCCACAAGGTGGCAGCCACAGGTAGACGAGCCAATGTTCTCTTGCAGCGGCTTCCCGCCTTCCCAGTCCAGAAACAAACTCATTCTGAAGTCAGCTTTGAAATGACACAAAGCCGGGTTCCGGGCAGTAGCCCAGCAGCGTCCACTTCCACCAGTGCACGATAAAATCAGGAGTCTATGTCACGGTTCGGCCTTTCTTCACTAGGAAACAGTCCCCTGAACGCCTAACCTTGAGGGACAATTCAGGGACGATTCAGGGCTGTGTGAATCAGGCTGCCAGAATGGGCCGTGAGAGTGGGCCACAAATTTCCAGTGCGACAGGGTCAGAAACCCCAGCACAGACCTCTGGGTCCTTTCTGATGCGCCCCCGAGCCTTCATTAACACGGTGGGCTCCTCCGGTGGAAGAGACTGGGAGAGAGATCAAGCCCCGAACTGCTTCCACTGCGATGACTGCCACCCCCACCCCCGCAAGCTCCTGCGGAGCTTGTCCAGGGAAACCTCCGCAGGACAGGGTCCTGCTTACCAGGTGCTACTCCGCCCGCCTCCCTGCAACTCCTAACCTCTGGTTCTCACTCTAGCCTTGGAGTTAAACAGAATAACCTGTTCCCACAGGGCAGCATCCCCACACTCAAAGAGGCTCACAGGCCCCCAAACACTTCTCACCGTTTCTCTACAAGCAGGACTCAGCACCAGGCCTGTGCTATGTAACCAACAGCCTCTGAACAAAGCTAGGGAACCAGGTCACAGTTAACTCCAGAGAATCCGAAAAACATCTATCAGTCCAGAATTTTTCCCTCTCACCATTATAAGATTATGTTCTTGGTGGGTATTTCCACATGCATGTGCACACAAACACATACACAGAGACACACATCTAACTACACTCAAATGTTTAGCTTCCCACCAAAGGCCAATGAAAGAGAGAACATTTAAATTTGGCCCAGAATTCTAAAATTAAAGAGAGTCAACTTCTTTTTTTTTTGAGACAGGTTCTTGCTCGGTTCTCCAGGCTGGAGCACAGTGGCACAATCACAGCTCACTGCAACCTCAACCTCCCAGGCTCAAGTGATCCTCCTGCCTCAGCCGCCCAAGTAGCTGGGACCACAGGCACACCCCACCACACTCAGCCATAGTCTGAGCTGCTCCCTGCAGGGAGGCCAGGAAGAGACCAACCCTCTATATCCCACCCTGGTCAGAACACTCCTTCTTCCTGGGCCTCTCTGTAAGGGATGCCGTTCAGCAATGAGGAAACCCCTCTCCTCCCTTCCTTCCTCCAGGCCCATGAAAGGGCATTAGTGTAGGATACCTGGGACAAGAACATCAACTCTCATGTATTACAAGAGAAAGCGTATTTTAAAGACAGGAGAAAGGGCAGGGGGGAGGAGAGAGAAGGTCCTTGGGGCCTGAGAGGTTTCCCACATGAATTGGCAGGACCTAGGAGACATTTCTGGGACATGTACACTGTCCCAGAAGTTCTACCCGTAAGGCTCAAACTTCAAAACATGTGTACAAAAGAGCATAAAGATGTGTGTCCACTGAAACACGGTCTGTAACATAGAAGATACCACCAAGAGGCTCCACACGGAATGCGAGTAACACATGGCAAACAACCAAACAAGCAAGGACCTTTCTGGATGTGCAAATTCATAGAAAATGTAAGGGGACCCATGATATGTTATAGGATTTTTTTTTTAAGGCACGTTTCAGGGAATACAAACAAAACTGTATGAGTGTTAAATGTGGTATAAAAAAAAATCTACAAGGATACACATCCCAGTGGTTTACACAGAGGCTGGTCATTTCCACAAAGCTAGGCTGGGTCTGGGGAGGCGGGTAGGTGCCTTCCACACTGGTTGAATACTTTTTCTATTTTAACTGAAGAGTATGTACCATTTTAGTAAAGAAAAAAAGATGTAAAAACACCTTTTACTTAAGATTCCCCCACCAAGCCTTGTCAGTCTCTGTCCAGGGTCTCCTGGGCATTCTTGACACAGCCTAGAAGAATCCAAGAGGGTGCACTCCGACTGCCTGAACCCGGAGATAGGGATGCCCGGCTGAGGCCCTCCCCAGCAAAACACACACACACACACACAGACAAAACACCTGTCTGCTGCTCTCAACCACGGAGCCCCCTCCCCCAGGGCTGCCTCATCTCCTCCAAGATAAATCATGCAGAGGGCTGGGAAGCCCCACAAATCCCTCGAGCAAGCACAAAAGTCAAACAGCACCATTTACCCTGCAAGGGCCTCTTCAAGTTTACAAGGCACGAGAGGAACCCGGCAACAAAACTGCCCTTGTCCAGCAAGGTCAACCTTTGCCCTCGGGCCCAGCAGGGAGCATGCCTGTGGCCATCCCCATGTCCCCACTTATTCTGCTGCTGGCCTGCTGCCACCTGGGCATCCCACAGCCAGGTATCCACCCCATGCCTGCCGGGATGCGGGGCTGCCCATGCAGCAGTTCTGAGATGCTCCCAGCTCTGCTCCCTACGGCAGCCAGGCCTCTTCTCCTGGTGGGGTCTGGAGGTGGTGCTTGTTGAGAGGCACTGGTCCAGCTGAACTGACCTGGGGGACCCCAATGACCAGGATGCATCCCCACCCCTGCCCCTGTTGTCAAGGACCACAGCAGTAGGAAAAAGAGAGCAGGGAATGGACTGCAGGGTGAGGGAGGAAGACCCTCCCTTGTGGGGCAGACAGGAACGGGAGAGGGGGACGGGGGCGGGAGGGATATCTCAGTCTGAAGGTCTGTAAAGCTGAGCAGGTGCTCAAGAAAGTCAGAGAGTGGGAGACAGGGAAACTTTACGCTTCGTGAGGGCAGAGTGCTCTTTCTAAAAAATAATTTTTTTAATTAAACAATTTTTTGTAGAGATAGAGTCTTATGTTGCTCAGGCTGGTGTTGGACTTCTGGACTCAAGGGATCCTCCTGCTCCTTCCAAAGTGCTGGGATTACAGGTGTGAGCCACCGTACCCAGCCTGGATTTCTCTTTTTAGGACAAGATGAAAAATCTGAGTCTTTATTTTTCCCCCTCTGAGTTATAATTTACGTACCACATAAAGTGTGCAATTCAGTGGTTTTTAAATGTATTCACAAGGTTATGAATCCACAGAGTCGTGCAGCCACCTATCTAATTCCAGAACATTTGTATCAACCCATCATCAGTCACTTCCCAAATGCCCAGCCCAAGACAACCACAAATCTGCTTTGTGTCTATACAGATGTCCCTGTTGTGGATAATTCACATAACGGGAATCACAGTTTGTGGTCTTTTGTGGCTGGTTTCTTTCATTGGCTGTCATGTTTTTGAAGTTCATCCACATTACAGCATGGATCGGTACTGCATTCTTTGTTATGCTGAATAATATTCCATCATATGGAGAGACCATTTTATTTACCCATTCATCAGTCAGTGGAACTTTGGGTTGTTACCAGTTTTGGGCTGCTATGAATAGTCATACCTCAAGTTTCTGTGTGGACATATATTTTCAATTCCGTTGGGTGCACACCTAGGAGAGTCACTGGGAGGTCACCTGTTAGCTTTGCTTAGTTTTTTGAGGAATCACTAGGCTGCCTTTCACAGTAGCTGTATCATTTATTCCCACCCACAATGTATGCGGGTTCCAATTTTTACACATCCTGGACGAGGGAGATTTTAACCCAGACTTGACAGGACTGGAATAGTATCAATAACAACAACAACAGCGACCAAGCATCTCACACACATGGGCACGTGGTGCCAGTGCCTTCCACGCAGTGTCCTTCTGCCTCATGACAGCCATACAAGATTCTGGTACACACACACACTGAGAAGCACCAACCTCACACTTTCTAGCAAGACTGTGGGGCTTCCCTTGGACTGCCATGGAGCCACATACACATCTGAAATGATGACTCTCTCAAGGAAGAACAGAATCCAAGCTAAACCCCAAGGCAAAAGGTTTCTTGAGCCAAGTGTAGATCAAGAAGAGAAAACCGCCAGCAGGCAAAAGTACAAGGAAACAAAGTACAAAGCAGGGTGCAGCTGAGGCCAGGAGGGGTAGCCTGCCCTCAGGTGGGGGAATTACCGCAAGCACCTCAGGGCAGACAAGGGGCTCCAACTCTTAGAGGGCCATGCCCTCAGGCAGCTTCCCAGGAGCTTTGTTTCACCACAGCACCTCCATGCGCACCTGCTTCACAGACAGGATTCCTCCAAAGGATTTCTTCTGAGGTTAAAAATATTTTTGCCTCTTTAGAAACGGAAAACCTGCAGTCTTTAAACCTGTTTTGCTCTAGGAAGCTCCACTGACATGCACAAGGAAGCATCCCTGCAGGGGGAATGGGTTGTGGGCAGTACTGACCAGAGCGAGCACGGCACTTTCTCCTCTCTCATTTCATCCTTAGAGAAACGCTCCAAGAGCACCACCCCCACCCCCTGAACCTATAAAGGGTGGGAAGGGTGTTGCCGCAGCTTCTCTGGGCCAAGCAGCAGGTGCGAGGAAGCAGTCTTCCTTCTTCCTGCCAGCTTTCCATTACCAAGGCTCCATCAAGACCTGTGGGCTAAATACCAACCTCTGCACCAGCCACTGGACCTGAGCTCACACAACCTATTCCCCAAATCAGAGAGGGGAACAAAAAAGACCTCTATAATAGCTCCAAGTATATCCATCTTAGGGTCCCTTGCTGAGCCTGCATAAGACCTCAATCAATATCAGAGAAAATAAACAGCAAGTTTTTCAACAGAAGCAAGCTTTTCAATGGAATATGGTTTACAATTTTAAAAAATAGTGAAAATAGTGCAAGAGTCAGTCAATAGGAGACTGGTTAAATCAATTTTGGTGCTTCTCTGTAACTCACTACTTTGCAGCAGTTAAAAACAAGAAGTAGAATTTGTACTAAAATAGAAATATGCATATCACACATTTATTTATTTTATTTTTTGAGACAAAGTTTTGCTCTTGTTGCCCAGGCTGGAATGCAATGGCACAATCTTGGCCCACCACAACCTCCACCTCCCAGGTTCAAGTGATTCTCCTGCCTCAGCCTCCCAAGTAGCTGGGATTATAGGCATGTGCCACCATACAAGCTAATTTTGTATTTGTAGTAGAGACGGGGTTTCTCCATTTTGGTCAGGCTGGTCTCAAACTCCCAACCTCCAGTGATCCACCTGCCTTGGCCTCCCAAAGTGCTGGGATTACAGGTGTAAGCCACCGCACCTGGCTATTTTTTAGTTTTTATATATTTTTTGGAGACAGTTTCACTCTGTCACCCAGGCTGGAGTGCAGTGGCATGATCTCAGCTCACTGCAACCTCTGCCTCCTGTGTTCAAGCAATTCTCATGCCTCAGCCTCCCAAGTACCTGGGATTATAGGCACCTGCCATCATGCCCAGCTAACTTTTGTATTATTAGTAGAGACAGGGTTTCACCATTTTGGCCAGGCTGGTTTCGAACTTCTGACCTCAAGTAATCAGCCAGCCTCGGCCTCTCAAAGTGCTGGGATTACAAGCATGAGCCACCATGCTTGGCTGCACATCATATATTAAAAAAAAAAAAATGTTAGCAACAAATGAATAAATATCACTGCATTGTAAAGGGTTCCATGTTCTTTTTTTTATTGTAAAGAGTTCTGTAAGTACAGATACAAATTTTAAACTTTTCACTGTCAGTGTATTCATGTAGTTATTTCTGTGGAGCAGAAATTTTGTCAGTTTCTGTATTGTTTTTGTTACAAATATTAATTCTGCAATTAGAAAACAATAGTATAAAATGGGGGGGAAAAAAAGGCCCAGCATGGTGGCTCACATCTGTGATCCCAGCACTTTGGGAGGCCAAGGTGGGCAGATCACCTGAGGTCAGGAGTTTGAGACCGGCCTGGCCAAAATGGTGAAGCTCCGTCTCTACTACTAATACCAAAAAATTAGCCAGGTGTGGTGGCACACACCTGTAGTCCCAGCTACTTGGGAGTCTGAGGAAGGAGAATCGCTTGAACCAGAAGGTAGATGTTGCAGTGAGCCGAGATCATGTCATTGCACTCCAGCCTGGGTGACAAGAGCAAAATTCTGTCTCAAAATAAATAAATAAATAAATGTAAAATTTTTAAAAAAAGGAAAGAGAAAAAGCCCGTCTCCTCCTTTTTTTCTGAACAATTAAGCCTTAATTCCATTAGGCAAGACAGAGCAAGACAGAGCAAGACAGGGACCTCCACTCGGGCAGGTCGATCTAGAGGGGATATCACAGCTAGCACAGAATAAGGAAGGGGTGTTGGCATGGCATGAGGAGGCCAGGCCTGGCAGAGAGAAGGCATGGGGTGGGAGAGCCCACAAAGGGTCGGGGGAGATGTGAGTGGGAAGGGGGACTGCAAAGGGTATGGGAGGTGGCTACACAAGGGGGATTGACCAAGTAAACAGACTAAGAATAACAGGAATCAGCTGGGCATGGTGGCTCAGGCCTGTAATCCCAGCACTTTGGGAGGCTGAGGCGGGTGTATCACGAGATCAGGAGATGGAGACCATACTGGCCAACATGGTGAAACCCCATCTATAATAAAAATACAATAATTAGCTGGGCATGGTGACATGTGCCTGTAGTCCCAGCTACTCAGGAGGCTGAGGCAGAAGAATCACCTGAACGCAGAAGGCGGAGGTTGCAGTGAGCTGAGATCGCGCCACTGCACTCCAACCTGGGCGACAGAGAGAGACTCCATCTCAAAAAAAAAAAAAAATGAATAACAGGAATCACGTTTGTCACTGCTGTTTTTAAAGTGGGTTACAAAAATAAAAAGGGCAAAAACCAAAATGAACCTGTGGTCTTGGATTAGAATTGAAACTGTCAGCGTAAACTCATGGCTTTCAATCTTCATGTCCGATATAGAAATACAGATATAAATATAAATATGTGTATGTATGTGTGTGTGTGTGTGTGTGTGTGTGTGTCTGTATGTGTATACTTAGCTACTCCCTACCTCTGCCCACTGAGAGGGCCAGGAAACAGTGCTAACCCAAGCTACAAGCACATCCAGCACTTGGTTGTGTTTTTTTTTCAGATAACAGGGTCTCACTCTGCTGCCCAGGCTGGGATGCAGTGGCGTGATCATAGCTCAGTGCAACCTCAGACTGCTGGGCTTCAACGATCCTCCCACCTCAAGCTCCTGAATAACTAGGACTACAGGTGCGCCATCATGTCCAGCTATCTTTTTTTTTTGTAGAGACAGGGTCTTGACAATGTTGCCCAAGCTCAGCTCAAGCAATCTTTCACCTTCATCTCCCAAAATGCTGGGATCACAGATGTGCGTCAATGTGCCTGGCCTGGCATTTACTTCTCAATACTATCCTCCATTAAAAGCAATGAGGACTACTTGGGAGAAACGGCCAGTCTCCAGGGGCTGAGCCTACCTGCTGCTGCTGGGCACGGAGGTCACCGATCTCCTTCTGGTCTTCCTCGTGGAGCCGCTTCATGTCCTCCCACGATTGCTGCAGCAGGTTTCGCTCCCGCAGCAGCTGCCCATTCTCCCGCCTCAGCATGTCCACATCATCCTTCAGCCGAGTCTGGTCACTCAGGAGCCGGCTGTGGAGTGTGCTGAAACACGCCACACACGCTCAGTGAGCCCCAGCCAGCCCCTCACACCCCACCCCATCCCAGGGCATCATCAGCCTCAGGTCTCAACACTCCCCGTAGATACAGTGGACAGGAGCCAGTGGCAGCCAGGTCTGCAGCACTCAGAGGCAAGCCAAAACCTGCTAACAGACCAATTCCAGAAACATCCAAATCACCTGTTTCAAACCTGACACCAAAAAGGACACATGTATCTCCAGGGAAGGGAGACAGGCACCTTTGGTACAGACCTAGCGCCTCCAAATGCTGGGGCCTAGGCAGATAACAGCACGTGGGCAGGCAAAGACCCTCAGAGGGGTGCTGGGAGACCAAAGGGAAACACCCTGTGGGCCTAGCCTACAGGAAGAAGCGCAGTATGGCTCCTGGACAGAGACCCAGAGACCTGCCTGACTCCGGCTGCATGTTCTGAATCACTTTCCTGCCTGCCAGGTCTCTGAAGCTGGCAATAAAATGTGAAGGATTAACAGCCTTGTTTTATACTTAGGAAAACTGGGGCCCAAAGGCACAAATCCACCTGCTGTAGGCAGACTGCTTGCTAAGTGGGAACGGCAGGACTAGAACCAGAACCCCTGGCTCAAGTCCCAAGAAAAGAAGGGCAAAGGCAGCTGTCTGTGGGTATTGGGGGCCCTGGCCAAGCAGGCCTCACTCACTGGTAGAAGTCAGTCTCCTTGGCCACCTCCTCACACCTCTTCAAGGCGTTGGTGTGCTGGTTCTGCAGGCTCTGCAGGTCCGACATGGCCCGCACACACTGGATCTTCAGCCTCTCGTAGTCAGGATTCAGCCTGTGGTAGGGCCTGGCCCAGAAAGCAAACAGCCCCATGAACACAGGCTCCAGGATTCACATGGACAAGGGAGCCAGGTCCTGGATTAGGCCAGCCCAATGTTTCCCAAATACTGGTCTCCTATGCACCACACACACCCAGTTGTTTGTTAAATTCAGATATCCTGGCCTCACTCAGACCCACAGAATCAGAATCCCCCAGATGGAGGGCGCCATGGTTGCCTGAGCTCCCTGCATGGGCCTGGAGAGCTGAGAAGGTGCCGACTTGTTCTGCAGGACCTCCCAGGAGTCTGTGCAACAGGTCTGAGTCCACCAGAAATCTGTGATGAAATGTTTCCTCTCTTTGGACTGGGCGTGGTAGCTTATGCCTGCAATCCCAGCACTTTGGGAGGCCAAGGCGGGTGGATCACTTAAAGTTAAGGGTTTGAGACCAGCCTGAGCAACATGGTAAAACCCTTCCTCCACCAAAAAAATACAAAAATTAGCCTGGTGTGTTGATATGCACCTGTAGCCCCAGCTACTCAGGGGGCTGAGGTGGGAGGATCACTTGAGCTCAGGAGGTCAAGGATGCAGTGAGCCAAGATCATACCACTGCATTCCAGCCTGGGCAACGGAGAGGATCCTGTCTCAAAAATAATTAATAAATAAAATATTAAATAAAAGAAATTTCTCCTATCTTTAGAACAATGACTCTCAATCTTGGGTACACATTAAAATACCAATGCCCTGATCAATTACATTAGCATCTCTAAGGATAAGACCCAAACATCAGGATTTTTTAAAACCTCCCCAGGGGATTCCAATTTGCAACCAAGGTTAAGAACACTGGCCATAAGCAGTGGTTCTCAGAGTGGGGTTCCCAGACCTGCAGCACAGTATCACCTGGGAACTTGTCAGAAACACACATTCTCCGGCCTGGTTCCAGCCCCAGCCCTCCTGAGTCAGACGCTCCGAAGGGAGGGAAAGAACGGTCACGATCTGTGCATTAACAAGCTCTGTGGGTGATTCTGGTGCAGAATCTGGTGCTCAAACTTGAGGACCCTTTTTACAGAGCAGAGGTCAGCAAACTTTTTTTTTTTTTTTTTGCAAAAGGTCACAGAGTAAATACTTTAGGCTTTGCACACTACATAGCTTCTGTTGCAACCACTCAGCCCCGCCTTTGTAGCAGAAAAGCACTCACAGACACTTTGTAACCAATGAGCATGGCAGTGTTCCAATGAAACTTCATTTATAAAACAGGCAGTGGGCCACCCTTGACCCGTTGGCCATAGTGTGCCGGCTCTCATGTGCTAGCATAGCACATCCACGTCTTCACTCATCCTGTCTTTGGGCCAACTGACTGAGGGGCATATCCTCATGAACACAAGCTCGGGGATCAGGCTCTGCAGCCCTGGCATAATCTCAGAGGCACAGAGTTGCAGAGGCACAGACCCTTGCTCCTGAAGGAAACAGGTGAAACTGAAGTATTTGCACCAAGCCCCTCTCCCCTCCAGACCCCTCTACCAGCATGGGAGCTAAAGGATAAACCACTCTCTGGCCCTCCTCCTTCCCAGAAAGTCCTCTTAGATCATGCAGGTAGATAAAGACTCTCTCTGCCCCACCCTATGGGGTAACTACCTCTAAATCACAAAAGAAGCAAAAATTTTCCTCAAAGCAACAAAGACACCAGGCAGAATGTGCTCTGTTTAAAACACATCATGTGGGGCCAGATGCTGTGGCTCACACCTATTATCCCAACACTTTGGGACGACAAGGCAGGAGGATCACCAGAGCCTAGAAGCTCAAGACCAGCCTGGGCAACATCAAAAGACCCTGCTGCTACAAAAAAATTAGAAAAAAAAATTAGCTGGGCATGGTGGCACACACCTGTAGTCCCAGCTACTCAGAAGGCTGAGGTGGGAGTTTCACTTGAGCTGGGGAGGTGAAAACTGCATTGAGCCATGATTGCGCCACTGCATTCTAGCTCAGGCAACAGAGCAATACCCTGTCTCAAAAAATAAAACACATATGTGGCAAAGAACAATTAGTGTTTACCAACCACATAAAACTTTACTCAATTTGGGCAGGTCTAGGAGACAGTGGTAGGGATACACACACACACACACACACACACACACCCACCTTGCAAACAAGCACAACACAATCGGGGGCCTCTCCACATGCGTGATGGGGACCTGCCCCACAAGCCTGCAGGTCCTGCCTCTGGGAGACATTCCTGGAAGTGAGGTGGGGGCAAGGGGACACTCAGGAAGTACAGCCTGGACCCCCAGGAGCTAGAGGGTATCTGAGTGTGACACCAGCATCGAGGCAGTAACCCCAGCCATGGGGCCCGGGCAGGGGAGATGGCGCGATTACTACCTCTTGTCAAAGGCGGGCAGGGGAGATGGCGCGATTACTACCTCTTGTCAAAGGCCGTGCCATGTGTGGCAAAGGCCAGGCGCTTGCGGAGCTCGTTCCTCTCCCGGGTCATGAGCCGCAGCTGGATGGAGAGGTTCTCCACCTTCTCGTTCACTTGCCGGTCAGTGAGGAGGGGTGGTGGGGATGGCGCCTTCCCAGTGGTGCCTGTGGAAGGGGAAGAATAAAATGAACTTGCATTCAGCCGGCATTCACGAAGCACCCAACACTGTTCTGAGCTGTTGACTTGTGTTAGCTATTCGTGACACCCCCACAAGTGGGTCCTCTTAGCATTCCCCTTTCACAGGTGAGAACACTAAGCCACAGAGGGTAGCAGGTGGAACTGAAACAGTCCAGGCCATCTGGCTCCAGCATCCAAGCACTCAATAACCCCAGTAACTGCCCCAGCAAGGACCCTAAAGATACCCACTCTCTCCCAATCTCACCTCCAGGATGAGATTGTTTTGACCGTAATCCTTGCATCCTCCCGTGCTTCAGAAATGCCGGCTGTTACCCACCACTAGGCATGGCACATGGAGCAGAACAGACCAACCTGTTGTGCCCTGAGGAGAGTGAAAGACCCGGCTCGAGGACGAAGGCACACCTGAAATCCAGTGACGCTACTAAGGACCAGGGCAGCTGGGGCCTAAGGGCCGTGTCCCCGCCCTCCCTGGCCAGGGCTGGACACTGCACGGCTCCCTTTTGCAAGCCGTCCACCCGCCTGACAGACCTGCCCAACCAGCCCAGGCGTGCAGGCTAAAAGGAGGCTGCTGGCTCCCAGCTGAGGTCAGTGTGATGCGATGCAAGTTGGTCCTGATGCCTCAGGGTGCTTAACCCTTACCAACCCTCATCACCCCTGCTAGGATTGAGTGTCCTGCAGGGAGCCCCACACCTTATGCTCCCAGCAGGCAACAGCCACCGCTGCCACCATCGCCTCTGACAAGATCCAAATCCATTTCTAGGAAGAAAGCACCTCATCCCAGGAGAAGAGACTAATCCACGGTGCTTTTATATTGAACCCTGTCAATACGTCTACCTGATATCACGCCCAACCCTTAGAGGAGCTCACAGCAGCCATCCAATGTATGGATGGGATCTGGCAGGCTGACTTGTGTCAGGAGACACAGTGTTTGTTCCACAGTGGACCCATAATGCACAAAGGACATGGGGCATGACAGGTCTTCTGACTCTCTGTGGCATCCTGACCACCCCTGTCTCACTGATCCTTGTTGGCCAAATGTTCATGCAAACCAAGAGTCCCCCCAGGACAAAAGCTGTGGCCTGGGGCCTTCCAGGAGGGCAAGGGAGGATGGGGAGCTCAGCACCCGGCATGACAAGCCAGACCACACTGGGAAGGAAGAGCCTCAACTCCCAGGGCTGTACTTTCCAGTGTTTTCAAGTTGTGGAACCCCAACCACCTGACTCCAGCACCCCTGAAATGCACAACAGTCATGTGCCAAATAATGACGTTTCAGTCAATGATGGACCTACATGTTGGACAGTGGTCCCATAAGATTATAATGGAGTTAGAAAGAAAATAAATTAAAAAAAAAAAAAGATCAAACCACATCTCTACAAAAAAACACAAAAATTAGCCAAGTGTAGTGGCTCATGCCTATAATCTGAAAACTCTGGGAGGCCAAGACAGGTGGGATCCCTTGAACTCAGGAGTTTGAGACCAGCCTCAGCAACATGGCGAAATCCTGTCTCTACAAATACTACAAAAAAATGAGCTGGGTGTGGTGTGGTGGCACATGCCTATAGTCACAGCTACTTGGGAGGCTGAGGTGGGAGGATCACCTGAGCCCAGGAGGTCAAGGCTGCAGTGAGCTGAGATCACACCACTGCATTCCTGCCTGGGTGAGACACCAAGAACTTGCCTCTAAAAAATAAAAAGATTATAATGGAGATGAAAAATTCCTGTCACCTAATGACATCTTGCCAATCCTGACCCTCTGTAGTCCTAGGCTAATATATGAATGTATTTGTGTCTTAGTTTTTAACACAAAAAAGTTTTAAAAGTACAAAAACATTAAACATTTTTAAAATAGAAAAAGCCTATAGGATAAGGAAAGAAAATATTTTTTTGCAGCTGTACAATGTTTATGTGCATTCTTTTTTTTTTTTTTTTTTTTTTTGAGATAGGGTCTTGTTGTCCCCCAGGCTGGAGTACAGTGGCGCGATCTCGGCTCACTGCGACCTCTACCTCCTGGGCTCCAGTGATCCTCTCACCTCAGCCTCCGAAGTAGCAGGGACTACAGGCATGTGCTGCCACACCCAGCTAATGTTTTTGTATTTTATGTAAAGACAGGGTTTTGCCATGTTGCCCAGGCTGGTCTCAAACTCCTGAGCTCAAGGGATCCACTTACCTTGGCCTCCCAAAGTGCTTGGATTGCAGACGTGAGCCACCATACCCCGCCCAATGTGTTTGTGTTTTAAGCTAAGTGTTATTACAAAACAGTCAAAAAGTTAAAAAAGTTTATGAAGTAAAAAAGTAAGCTACAGTTTATTATTGAAGGAAAAATATCTTCTGTAAGTCGAATATAGCCTAAGTGTACAGTGTTTACAGAGTCTACAGTAGTGCACAATCATGTCCTAGGCCCTCACCTTCACTCCCCACTCACTCACTCACTCACTCACCCAGAGCAACTTCCAGTCCTGCAAGCTCCATTCATGGAGGTGCCCCATACAGGTGGACCATGTTTTATCTTTTATTCTGTACTTTTGCTGCACCTTTTCTTTTCTATGTACAGACACACAAATACTTTGTATAGACACACAAATACTTACCATTGTGTTACAATTGCCTACCATATCCAGTACAGTACCATGCTGCACAGGTTCGCAGCCTAGGAGCAGCAGGCCATACCATGTAGTCTAGGTATACGGTAGATACCGTCTTAGTGTAAGCACACTCATGTTTACACAACAATGAAATTACCAAACGAGGATGCATCTCTCAGCATGCGTCCCTGTCATTAAGCAACACAGACTGTGTTTAAAGCTACCAGCACCATGACAACCAGGATTTCTGTGCTCCAGGCTACACCTGCAGGGTCAAAATATTCTTTGGAGGTGAGGCCAGGGGTCAGCATCTCCTCTCCCCAAAGGGGTCTCCTCTACTGCTTCGGAAGCCTTCCCACACCTTTCCCTCAAGAGACCCTCAGCTTCACTGCAGCCCCCAGCAGTTTTGCAGGTCAGGCAGGTTATGGTGCCACGTCACCTGACTGACCGTAACCTACCTCTCTCCGTAACCTACCTGACTCTCCGTAACCTACCTGACTCTTTCCATAACCCACCTGACTCACCATAACCTACCTGATTCTCCCCGTAACCTACCTGATTCTCCCCGTAACCTACCTGACTCTCTCCGTAACCCACCTGACTCTCCGTAACCTACCTGACTCTCTCCGTAACCTACCTGACTCTCTCCGTAACCTACCTGACTCTCCGTAACCCACCTCTCTCCGTAACCAACCTGACTCTCTCCGTAACCCACCTGACTCTCTCCATAACCCACCTGACTCTCTCCGTAACCTACCTGACTCTCCGTAACCCAGCTGACTCTCCGTAACCCAGCTGACTCTCCGTAACCCACCTGACTCTCCGTAACCAACCACTCTCCGTAACCTACCTCTCTCCGTAACCCACCTGACTCTCTCCGCAACCCACCTGACTCTCTCTGCAACCCACCTGACTCTCTCTGTAACCTACTTGACTCTCTCCGTAACTTACCTGACTCTCTGATAAGTGGAGCTTCCTTTGAACATGCCTGCTACTTATCCTCTAAGCCCAGGGGGAAGTTATGTTCCAGGCATTGGTTTCACCATCACAACAACCTCGCAGGTGTATATTAATAGCATCATCCCCCATTTCACAGGTGAGAAAACTGAGGCCCAGCAAGGTTAGGTGATTGACTCAAGTACCCAGGCAGCCTAGATTCGGAGCACATGCGCTTCACCCTCATGCCTCGCTGCCTCCCAAATAACAACCATCAGTAGCATGCACTTCATGACTGGCAGTTTTTGTTTTTTTTAGACAGAGTTTTGCTCTTGTCACCCAGACTGGAGTGCAGTGGCACAATATTGGCTCACTGCAACCTCTGCTTCCCGGGATTCAAGCAATTCTCCTGCCTCAGCCTCCCAAGTAGCTGGGATTACAGGCATGTACCACCACGCCCGGCTAATTTTTTGTATTTAGTAGAGATGGGGTTTCACCATGTTGGCCAGGCTGGTCTCAAACTGCTGATCTCAGGTGATCCACCAACCTCGGCCTCCCAAAGTGCTGGGATTACAGGCATGAGCCACCACACCCGGCCATGCCTGGCAGTTTTTGAAATGCTTTTCATACATTATCCCATTCACCTTCGTAAGGTTGATTTCGCCGTTATCCTCATTTTTCACATCAGGAAACACAATCTTATCAAGGTTAAATAGTGTGTCCTGGTCACAGAGCTATGGAATATGGAATATGCGCCTCTAAATGATCCTAGAACCCAAGGTATTAACCTCAAAGCTTGCAAATTTTTGGGCCTTAGGACCTCTGTACTTATCCGGCACTCCAAAGAGCTTTTATTCATAGATGTTATGTCTAATGAAATTTACAAGATTAGAAATTAAAACCAAGAAAGGATTTTTAAATATTTATTTTTTTAAAAATCAAAACTCTATTATAAATTCACTTAAGATTTTTAGTGAGACATTAAGCACCCTTTCTAGTATAAAACAAAACCATGCAGCAGGAAGAATGACAGTGCTTTGCATTTTGTTATGCAGGCTGTTTAACGTCCTGCTTCACAGAGACAGCTGGAGCCTCATCTCTGTGTGATGTCACCGTCACACACCCAGGATGGTACCTTTGCAAAACTCCACTCTACACCGTGTGAGGATGACAGTATAAAAGACCAGTGACATCCTAGTATCATTAGGAAAACGGTCTCACCTTGAGAGCCCTCTGAAAGGACCTCAGGGACATCAGGCCACATTTTAAGAATGGCTATTCTACGCTATAATCAAGTTCAAGAAACAGCAGAGAAACATCAAATGACCAGTTTCACAACAGAAAAGCACCACCAGGCCCAGCAACCTGCCTTTGGGGAGATAAGAAATTTTGAATTTTCACCCCCATTTCATAAACGAGGCAACAGAAAGTTGCAGCCCTGGTTTTCGAGGAAGCCAGAGGAGAGGAGAAGAGGTGACAGAACAGAGGGAGGGGCTCAGAGCTATCCCAGTGCATCCCATCTCTGTCTCCAGCTGTCTCAGTCCACAGCCATGAGGACCTGGGGGTGGCCGGCCACACAGATGAAGTAGCAGTGACATGTGCCAAGCACTGCCCAAGCACCAAATTCTGTGCTAAACACATTCCATCTTCAACTCATTAATCTCCACAGCTCCCTAGAGGGATTGTGCTAGGATCACTTCTTGAGAAACTGATGTCCAGAGAGACTACATGGCATGATTCCCATGCAGACTCAGCTCTGACACCAGAGCCAATGCCTCAACCACTCCACAAGAGTCCTCCTAATAGGGGAGGACTCCTGTTCCACTTCTCCTGAGCCAAAGGCTTGAGCACACATACAAAAAGTAAGGTCAACCAGACCCGAGATCCAACAAACAGCAGGCTCTCTGACCCAGCAGAAAGCATAGCTGATGCCTCCAGATTTTTGTAATTGGGGGATGAGGAGGGCCAGGGAGGGCCACAGGGAACCTCACAACTAATTTCAAGATGTGCTATACCCAGAAGTTCCCAGAGAAGAGCAAGAGTTGTAGAAAATCCTCTCAATCCCCATTCAACGAAAGTTGTTGTCTTAATTGCATCTAGAGGTTAACAGATATTCTGAAGATGATGCAGTCCTACCATCCAAATGGTCATCAGAATCCCTCAAATGGCCGCCACTGAGGGTGGGGAAAGGGTAGACTACAAAGGTGCAGAAGGGAATTTTAAGGATACAGAAGGAAATGTTCTGCATCTTCAAAGTAACAATGGTTACATGACTATTTGTCAAAATTTGAATTGCATACTTTAAAAATACATTTTACTGTATGTACAATGAACATAACCTTAACAACAACAACAAAAAGTTTGAGACAGGGTCTTGCTCTGTCACCCAGGCTGAGTGCAGTGGCACAATCAAAGCTCACTGCAATCTCGGCCTCCTGGGCTCAAGCAATCCTCCCACCTCAGCCTCCCAAGCAGCTGGGACTACAGGGGTGTGTGACCATGCCTGGCTAACTTTTTTTCTTTTTTTTTTTTTTTTTTACTTTTTGTAGCGACAGAGCCCCACTATGTTGCCCAGGCTGGTCTCAAACTCCTGCGCTCAAGCAATCCTCCTGCCTTGGCCTCCCAAAGTGCTAGGATAACAGGTATGAACAATCATACCTAACCTAAAAACATTTTTAAGTTAAGAAAACCAAACTGTGATGCCCTGAATGAAGCTATCATCCTAAGAGTGATGTTGACAGGTAAAGAGATGAGGACCAACCTCCTCTGCTCTCACTGTGGTTATTTACAGTAAACATTTTTTAAAAAACAGGCAATACAAAAACTACCATCAAGCTGGGTTGTCAACAAAAGCCTCCAATGCAGTTCTAACCTTGTGCAGTTGCTCTTCTGGACTCTAATGCAAAGCTGTCAACTCTCCCGTGACCTCAGCCTTTCCCCTCCCAAGTCTGGCAACCACTGGAGGAGGCAGATTGTCCTTTTCCTTGTGGTGTTCAGGATGAGATTTCAGAGGTAACGGATTTGGTTTGGACCTAAGTGGCCCAAAATAGGAAGACTCCAGACCAGGAGCAGGCTCTGGAAGGTGAACAAAGAGCAGCCACCCCTGGGCTGCTCTTTTCACCCCAATTTTGTAAAAAGGCAACAGAAAGATGCAGCCCCGACTTAACAAGGAAGCTGAAGAGAGGAAAAAAGGAAGCAGGATAGAAGGAAGGGACTCAGAGCCATCTCAGCACAACCCATCTCAGTCTCCAGCTGTGAGGACCTGAAGGCAGCCAGCCTCTCTCTCATCTGAGCGTGAAAAGGAGGGCAGAAGAATCCTGTGTCCCCATCACAAGAATCCTCAGTTCCTTGTGCCAGTTGCCCTGGCTGCTACCGTCACCACCACCAGGGCTCGGCAAACGGCCTGCCAGCTGGGTGGACTTCTCAGCCACCACCCTTTGTCCTGGGCACCCTCACTGCCATGCTCCTGCTGACCCTGGAAGCGCCTCTTCGGTCTTACAGCTGAGCAGGTCTCAGCTTTGCTTCCAAGCCCTGCAGGCCTGTGCTTCCAGGAGCCGGAGAGATGTCTAGGTAAACTTCCTAGCCACCTCCAGGCTCTAGCTGCCAGGGAGAGGCGAAGCAGTGGCAAAGCACAGCCATCAGAACACTAAGTCATCCTCACCTACAACCCACGACAGCCAGAGCCATCCAGGAAAGACCCAGTCCCCACCTGGGGTGAACGTGTACTTCTTAAAGCACCTAAGCTTCACTAGAGAACCTATTAGAAAGCAAAATTTCAGATCCCACGTGGACCCATTGAATCAGAAATTCTAGGGGTAAGGCCCTGCAGCACTCTGTGTTGTAAAGCCCTCCAGGTGATTCTGATGCCTGGTAAAGTTTGAGAACCTCTGTTCCAGACCAAAATTGCATTTGCTGGCCAGAGCGGACTTATTTCTCCCTTGTTTTACTGGCTATCCAGCAGCCACTGCCTTTAAAGGAATCCCCCATTGATGTCCTCAATGATGAAGGGGAGGACACTTCCCCTTAGTCAATGAGTACATGACTTCAGCTCAGCTCTTTCTCCAGCTTGGAGTGAAAGGAGGTTAGATTCCAATGCAGCAGGCCCAGGCCCCAGCTCTCCAGCCAGATCAAAGACTTGCTTTCAAACCCTTGACTCAGGGTCTGCTTTTCAGAAACCCAAACCAACATAAGCAGCAATGGCCAACTGCTTCCATTGTGTCTGAGTCCAAAGCACCTTTTCTGGAAGGCCTAATTCAAGGGTCACTTCCTCCAGGAAGCTTTCTCTGATTCCCTTCATCAGAACTAACTGTTCCTTCCCCTGAGTTACTTCTTTCTTTCTGCTCTACACAGGGCAGAATGGCCAGTCGTGCCAGACAGTGCCTGTCTCCCTGGCAGTGTGCTAACATTAGGGGCCGTGCCTCACCGTGATCCCTATGAGCACCAAAAACCTGCCTCAGCAGGAGGAGGCATTCCCACCTCTGAAAAACTGACTTTGCAAAGGGTTACCCCTGATTCAAAAGTCTGGGCCAGGAAAGAAGAATCAGAGATCACAGGGCATCAGTGGGCAGCCCCTGCTTCCCTGATGGCTCACCCCACCTTGCCCTGTCACCTAGAAGGAGCACTTTCAAGGAATCTTCCCTGGGATGCGAGGGAAACCCTCCAGCTCTTTCTCCTGCCAGTAAGTCCTGGAGACCTCTCCTGCTATTTCAATCTTCATGGAATTTAAAGCTCACTTTACCAGTGCTGCCCAAGAATGTCTCTTCTCCTGCTTAAAACCTCCCCAGTTATCCAAGATGAGAAATAAAAGGCTACTGAGAAATTAGGTCAGGATGAATGGAAAAGAAAAAAATATCCATTGCCTGAAATGAGTGTGCTGTCCCCAGGCAGATCCATAGGGCAGGGTCGGAGGCAGGTCACAACAGGTGTAGGAGGCGGGGGAGGGCCTCAGGAAGCTGTGTGTGCTTAGCTGATGAAAACCCCCGAAAACTGCCCGAGGAGGCCTTGGCACAAAGACCTGCAGCCGTTAAGGCTGTTGGCAAAGGTGTGGCGAATTATGAGTAGGGCCAGGCTGGAGATCTGAGAGTAGATAGCCCCCTAAGAGAAGGCTGTCCACAGGCCCAAGGCTTTAGCCTCCTATCTCCTCTCATGCTGAAGACAACCTGCCATTCTTTCCCAGCCATTTCCATTTAGGAAGATGTAAATGGGAAGGTGGAGGTGATGTTTTTATTATAAGGATCTTGCTCTTCCCTTTCCTCAGGTTCCTAAGGTCACCATGTGACCTCACCAGTGACCGCTCCTGCCAGGGCGCTGTGCGCTTGCAAAGACTTCTGCCTCTTGTCAGGTGTGGCTAAGGCAGCAGGAACTCCCTGGCAGATGCTGGAGTGTTCCCGGGGCCAACCCCACCAGGCATTCCACCCCGAGAGACTGGTGCAAGCCTAGCACAGACATTCCAGTCCCTTCCCAGGGATGAGGTTAGGCCCGTTCATCTCAAACTGGAGGGCTACTAAGCTGTAGGAACTCTCAGAGTTTCTGATGCAGCAGGTATGGGAGGAAGCTCAAACCTGCATCTCTGATGAGTGCCCCAGTGGTCTAGGGACCAGGCTTTGTGAGCCACTGTTTTCAGCACAAATAAGCTGTCAATTGTGGTCAATGAGAGGAGGCCATGCTGAGGGACTCTGGAACAGGTCCCTTTGCTAAAGGAGCCGGCCTTCTTCTGCCACTCACCGTAGATGGCTACAGAGCACTTGGAATGCGGTGGATTTGCCTGAGAAACTAGAAATTTAAATTTTATTTTAATTCATTTAAATTTAAGTACCTGTGGCTGGTGGTGCCCATACTGGACACTGCAGCCCTGGGCACTCTCGGGTCTGGATGTGATGGCTGGAGCTGCTGCTACAGACACCCCACCATGAGCATGCAGGAAGACACGGCACCGAGGAGGGCAGAGCCACATCCCCATGTACTGGCTGACCTCAGCACAGCCTCATATGGGAGCTCATACGTTTCCCGATTGGTTAAGGCAGTGTGAGTGGGTGTTCCCTGCTGCCTGCACCCAAAGGACAATGGCGACCTCAAGCAGAAGAGCAAGAGAAGCAAAAATTGGTTCTCTGTCAACTCAAGAGGCTTTGCCCAGAAGGGATGCAACCAGTTTTGTTTTGTTTTTGTTTGTTTTTTTGATTTTTTTGAGATGGAGTCTCACTCAGTCGCTCAGGCTGGAGTGCAGAATGGTGTGATCTCAGCTCACTGCAACCCCCACCTCCTAGGTTTAAGAAATTCTCCTGTCTCAGCCTCCCGAGTAGCTGGGACTACAGGCATGCACCACCAAGCTCAGCTAATTTTTGTATTTTTAGTAGAGATGGGGTTTCATCATGTTGGTCAGGATGATCTTGATCTCTTGACCTCGTGATCTGCCTACTTCCACCTCCCAAAGTGCTGGGATTACAGGCATTAGCCACTGTGCCTGGCCTGCAGCCAGTTCTTTCAGCATTAAAGATCCAGATACAGACAGTACAGACCTAGCCTGCTCCAGAAACACATCGGAGCACTTCCCATCTGCCTGCCTGTAACTCCCAGGAAGAACATGGGGATACTGTTGACGGCTCCACTGCAAAGACTGAGCCAGCTTCAGGTGCGTGCAGAACCAACTGGTGGGTCACGGCCATGACTCTTCTTCCAGAGTATGCTGGGGTCCAGCTGCCCAAGAAACATCCTCCTACTCAGGCTAGGAATTCCACCATCAGCAGTAATTGCTGTGGGTTAGGCAATACCCCTCTCTGGAATCTCCTTTCAGAATGCACATGTGTCTCGGAAAGGTAACCATTTAACCCTTGAAATGCCGATGGGAATGAGTTTGCTGATTGCTATCTGTTGAAGGGTGAAAAACTAGACAGTTCAGAGGAGTATGCTCAGGGCTTACCCAGTCCACAACCTTACAAAAGCCTCACCTTCCCCATCTACTGATCCTGACTGCCCCACTCCATGCACTTCTTGAAAGGCGAGTCCCACATTCCAAATTCCAACAATCCCATCATTCCATTGATGTGTCTCAGGGCACCAAAAGCAGACAGAACAAAGTGATAGGATACCGTTAGGAGCTTTGAATTGCAGTCCCAGAAGAGCCCACCCTGAGCCCTAAACAGGATAAGGGTTCTGGGAGGAACTGTGTTTTTATGGGTGGAATTGTGGGCCCCCAAAAGATGCTGAAGTCCCAATTCAGTAAATGTGAATGTGAACCTTATCTGGAAAGGTTAAAGTGTTACCTTTCCTAGGCGCATCTGCATTCTAAAAGGGGATTCCCAAGAGGGGCGCTGCTCAGCCCACGGCAGTTATTATCGCTGATGGTGGAACAGTCTTTACAGATGAGGTCGTGCTGGCGTAAGGCAGGCTCCTAGGCCAGTCTGATCAGTGTCCTTCCTTATTAAAAGTGAAACTTGGAGACAGACACACGCGGAGGGAGAACATCATGTGAACACAAAGGCAGGGATCAATGTGATGTCTGCAAACCAAAGAGTGCCAAGGATTGCCAGGAAGCCACCAGAAGCGGGGAGAGAGGCCTGGGACAGATCCCTCCCTAGCGCCTTCAGCGCATGTGGCCTCACTGACACTTTGATCTTGGGCTTCTGTCCTCCACAACTGTGAGACAATAAATTTCTGTTGTGTAAGTCACCTGGTCTGCAGCACTTTGTTACAGCAGCCCTTAGAAAACTCAGATGGAACTCCCCCGCTGGCCACTGTCTTCCCTCTCATCACACTGTCCTCCCCTTACTACAGCTACTTATTCAACTGTTCCCCACCAAAAGACCCTAACATCCAGGAGTGTGGGGCCCACATCTGCCTAATTCGCCACTATGGCCCTAGCCCACCTCTGGCATACTAAAGGTGTTCAGGATATGAACTGACACATGAAAAAGCTGTCCTGACTAGTTCTAGAATCTCAGGCATGTGACTTCCTCTCCCAGAATATCAATTTCCCCATCTCTCTACAGGAGGAAAAGAAAATAATTGGAGTAGATGACCTCTGTGAGTCCTTCAGGCTCAAAAGATGCCGGGACTCAACCACTAAAGGTGTCTGCATCCATCGTGGTCAGATCAGGCCATGAAAAACCCCACTAGAGGTGTTAAACAGAGGGCACAACATGCAGGGAATGGGCCATGGAGGTGTGGGAAGGCTGAGACTACTGCGGCCTGCCTGCTGGATTTCAGGGAACTTGGAGAAGGGCTGGCCTCCTTGTATGGGCTTTCTGGAACCCATGTTCAGAGAAACATATCCAATTCAGCACAGACTGGCAATGCCTGTTCCCAAGGCAACTCCAAAACGGGTAAAGTCTCCTGGGTAGTGGTCACTGAGTTACTATGAGGTCTTTGGGGCGGGGGTGGGGGTGATGGGACAACAGGCTCCCTTAGAAGCCCTGTGCCCTGACACAGTGAACAATGGCAAAGCATGTACCTCCCAGCACTCACCTCCCCACCTCCCTTCTAACATCAGAACTGGGTTTTTGCTGATGGGAGAAAGTGTAAATGAAATCAACAGAAGATGATCCTGTGAGTAATCTGACAAGGGAGGGCCACCTTCCTCTCCCATGAACCCCGGCTGCCCTGGCTCCCACCCAGACCCCTGGCCCACCCAGTGTCCTCCCCAGAAGGGGTACTCACCCACACTGCTGAGGGAGCTGCTGCTTTCTGAGTCTGAGGGCATGGTGGATAGGACGCTATAGGTAGAACCTGGGGAAAGAGGGGAGACGATGTTACTAACCCCAAGGGGTCACTCATCTTCACCCAAAGCCACTGTCAGGCCAGCTGATCATCAGGTCATGAGAGCCACATGCACCAGGCACTAGAAATCCACATCTGGGGCCCAGCAGAGGAGGCGCACTCAGCAGATCTGGACTTCGGTGTTTCTGCCCAGCCTCCCACCTCACTTTATTGGCCCCTCCTGCTCTAGGTGGGTGGGCAGAGGGGAACTTGGAGTCAGTCAGCTGGCTTCTTGTTGGGACATCTGGAGAAAGGCTTAGCAAGGGAGTGACGTGCCCCAGGTAAAGGTGGGGTATGGGGGTTTCCTACAGATCTCTATCAATATGATTCTGGCTTCCATGAGGAGGGTAACAGAGCAGAAATTAAACAACTGAACTATCTTTTCTTTTTCTGTTTTGCTCTTAGGTTCTAACTGTATTAAGCTCAGTTCTTAATGATTTAGTTAGTAACTGCCCCCTTATTAAAAGTTACTCCTAAAATGATGAGCAATTATACCATCACCAAAGCCAGAAGGTAGCACTTTTTTTTTTTGTCCACATGTAATATTAATTCCTAGTTGTGGACACACAACCACTGTGGTTTGGTTTGAATTCAAATATTTTCAAAACCAGATGTTACCCGTCTAGCACTGGGAAGCCCAGTTCCTGAACCTAGCTCTATGTAGGTGCCCAGAGCTAGGTCATGCTTAGCAAGTCGCTTTTGTTTTCTGGAACTCTGTTTCCTGGTTTGCAAAATGGAGTTCAACCAGACAGCTTATAAGGTCCCTCCCCCATCCCATTTCAGCAATTACATTTCTACGATTAACGGAAACAGAAGGTGCGTTTTGCTCATCAAGACCATGGATGACACAAAATTAAGGGGGAGGGCAAACTGACTCAGAGATTAAATTGGGAGGGGACAAAGCATAACACGCACAGATGGCAGGTCAAAGAAAACAAGGACGAATACAGTGTTTTGTTCCTGGAGCCAAAAGAACTATACAATGAAGAGCGGTATGTACCAGGCCAAGTGGGCGAGCTGGAGACGGAATTTTTGCAATAAGGGCTTTGAACAAGCCTTAGGGCTCTGGCATCAGAAAGCTGCCAAGAACTAATGAGATCCTGGACTCCAGAACCAGAAACGTAGTGACCAAATTTAAGGAGCTCCCAGCTGGGCACGGTGGTTCACGTCTATAATCTCAGTGCTTTGGGAGGCCGAGGTGGGCAGATTGCCTTAGCTCAGGAGTTCGAGACCAGCCTGAGGAACATGGTGAAACTCCATCTCTATAAAAGATACAAAAACTTAGCTGGGAATGGTGACATGCACCTGTAGTCCCAGCTACCTGGGAGTCTGAGGAGGGAGAATCACCTGAGCCCAGGGAGGTCGAAGCTGCAATGAGTCATGATCATGCCACTGCACTTCAGCCTGGGCAACAAAGATCCCGTCTAAAAAAAAAAAAAAAAAAAATCTTCCACTGCAACTCTTGACTAGCACCCCACACACATCTTTGGAAGGGAAAGAGAAGAAATTAAGAAACTGGGGTAAGGTGGGGGAGAGGAAGATGCACGGTAGGTTGGAGGCCCCTGGGGGACAGGAGAGACCCTGAGGGGAAAGTGGGGAGACCCTGATGGGGAGGTGAGGATCACACAGGAGGGCAGAGAGACAGACTGCAGACAGGTGAGCTAGCAGGCGTGTCCACCAGAAAAAGAGATGAAAGGAGAGAGAAAAAAGAAAAAGCAAGCAAAAAGCAACTTTGGTAATGGCAAGAACTAGGACAGGAGAGACTGGCAATGACCGGTAGCCCCATTATCACATTTTCAGAGACTTCTGAAGGATCTGAAGGGGTTGAGCATGGACTGAAGAGGATGACTGGGGAGTGGGTAGGTATCTTGTCCTTCAGCAGGACCACCAGAAGGGATTAGATTTGGTCTCGACGGCCTCCAGCAGCCAAACCGGGAGCAGCGGGTGGATGCTGGAGAAAGCTGCATCTCTAAACAGGTCAGGATGACCACAGTCAGCACTGCCAGGTATGAAAAGCCTTGGGGTGAGAGAGTGAGGGAGGCCCAGCACTCAGTGGCATGGATGTCATGGGGAAGTCAGTGCACTTAAAGGAAGATGAAACCAGAAAACCGGGTTCAGCCTTGAAATTCTGTGATTCTGCTAAAAAAATGAATAACCCGTGCTCCACCTCCCATATCTGAAGTCCAACCCACACTATGAGTTTTGCTGTGCATTCAATATCTCTGCATTTTTGTCTCAACAAAACAATGAGCATCACACGTTTTTAACCCATCTCTCTTTCTACATCATGCACATTACGTGCCGCTTCAATATCTGTGAAATAAAGTCAAATGCAATTAGGGCAATCCATTGATATCTTCAAAGAACAAGAACCCAACACAATGTCTACTTTCTAAACTCAGCTGCCATTTTTAAAATAGTATTTCTTCTTTATGGGGACAAGGAAGGCTAGCCAACTGATACATGAGCAGATTGTTTTTGGAAGACGCCTACTCAGGAAAGCAGGCACAAATAAATTCCCCCACTCTCACCTCCAGAAACCTCTACGCTCAACACATCCCAGCTGACGACACTGGCAGCCTGTGCTCCGGATGCCGCTGCTGGAACTCTCCCCTCTTTCTTACTGTTGGCATCAACGGCGCCCCATCTTCCAGTAAACTGCCCCTCCTCTTCAAATTGTCTCTCTCCTCCCCCGTGGTGAGTTTCCACTGTTAATTAAGTTTGGCAGACACCCTTCCCTCCCTCCGCCCACCTCCCTCCCTGGCTGGGGGAGTCCACGGGCCAACCGACACGTTCTGTTCCTCTTCCCTGTCCCTGCAGTCCTGACTGGGCTCTGGGGCCTGACCAGGGCAGTGTAACATCTTTATGCGCACCTCTGGGCATCACCCCCACTCCCACCCCAGGAAGCTGGCATGGTTCCTAGGAGCTGGTTGGGGGAGTGGTTAAAATTGGACAAGACCCAGTTTTTACAATGTTCCCAGAGCCTTGGACGTCATTAAAGGGGGGAAAAAAGGCCCAAAGACGACATTGTCTCGGTCATGCTTTGTCTCTCTGGTTATTGTTGTCCTAAAGGCCTGTGTGGTCAGGACAGTCAGAAAAAGGCAAAAGAAGCCACTGTTCCCCCCAAAGTCACACAGTGTCCTTTCAAGGCCGGTGGCTTCCAGGGGACTGAGGGACAGGCGTCGGCATCCTCTGCCACGCCCCAATCCAGGAGAAGGAGACAATTTCCCCCAGGTTCTCCTGAAGGCACCTCCACCCCACCTGCCCCTGAAACCTAGGATGGGCTGCTGTGGAAGGAGAAATGGTGTGGAGGGACACTCTCCACTTCACAGAGGGGCCAGGGATAACAGGGACTGTAGGATCAGCCTCCTGATGTGTACACACACACGTACACACGTACACACACACACACACACAGGAGAGTAGGGCACCGACCACAAACTCATGCAAGCTACCAAGCACCGTGCAGAGGTCCTGATGAGACCCAGAGAGAGTTGATGATGTGGAAACATTTCCAGAAGAGGCCAAGTTTAGACGTGAACATGTGGGCCAGAGCGTGATATCAGGAGATTCTTTACTATCAAAGGAAATACCTGGGCAATGCAAGCTCTTATTCGGCAGATGAGGGTGGGGTTTCAGAATGCATTTCTCACAAGTCCCCAGGGCAAGTGCTCCACACACTGGCCCAGAGCTGGAGTCAGCAGGTGCGATGCACACGGAAGCTGCAGCTGAAACCCTGGGAGAGGCAGAAGGAAACCTCTGGGAGGAAGCCAGCCTGGTGACCCCCTGGGATTGGCCCGGGCCACAGTCACTGTCTGTGTCCTTTCCAAGAGCCTGGCCCCTGCTAATTCTATTTACTCTGTGACTCAGCACCATTGGGTCACGAAGACCACTTCAAAAGAACTTCCAGTAAAAATCACCCGAACAATAATGAAATGCCCCAGCCCTCTCAGGTCCCCTCCCACAGCCCATGGGGCCCAAGAGAGATGGAAGTGCACCCGCAACACACCCCTTCCATTCACCTGGAGCTTGTAAAGGCTCTGGTGACTCACACTTCCTCTTTGTGAAACCCGCAATGGCTGAAGGAACTTGTTCCAGCCTTGAATCAGCACACAGAGTTCTCCCTGTCCTCCAGAAGGGCCGAGGCAGAAAGACAGAGAGCTGACAGCTCAGGGTGACAGGAGGCCAGCACCCCCTACCTCAATCCCCGAGGAAAGGGGAGGAAGAAAGCAAGCTGCTACTCCCTGGGGCTCTGGGGTCCCTAGAGACAGAGCAAGAAGTACTGCCTGGGCCCCAGGACAACAGTCACTTCTAGGGCACCTGCCCCACCTTGCCACCCTCCTCCAGCTCACACAGGGGAACCACAGCCTACAGCAGAATGACCAAAGGTGCCCACTTGCTCTCAAACCCGTATGTGTCAGCCAAGCTCCCAACACATGCCCTGCGCCCAGCATGGCACTGGGCCAGGTTCAGGAGAAAGAATGGCAAGCCAGGGGCTCAGGAACCTTGAGGCTACTCACCTGCTATGAGTAGACTTCAGAAGAAGGCCCTTCTCTCTGAGCCAAACGGTAATGATTACAGCACAGCTGGGGCCAACCTGCCTGGAGTCAGCTCCCAGCCCAGCCCCTTATCAGCTGTATGTCCTTAGGGAAGTCACTCTGCCTCTCTGTGCTTCCACATACTTATCAGTAAAATGGGATGATAGGAGTACTTATCTCTTAGAGCTGTTTAAGGATAAACTGATTTAATGCAGGTTGAGTATCCCTAATCCAAAAATCTCCAAAATCTCCAAAAACTTTTTGAGCACTGACATGACACCACAAGCAAAAAATTCTACACCTGACCTCATGTGATGAACCAGTCAAAATGCAGGCGCAGGACACAGTTTATTCTGCTTCCTCAAGGAAAAAACAAAATTATCTTCAGGCTATGTGTATATAAGGTGTATATAAAACACTAACACATTTCACGTCTAGACTTAGGTCCTATCCCCAAGATATTTCATTATGTATATGCAAATATTCCAAAATCTGGAGAAATCCGAAATGCAAAAACACTTCTGGTTCCAAGGATTTCAGATAAGGGATATTCTGCCTGTATGTGAAAAGTGATTAAAACAGCACCTTGCATAGCCAGTACTCTAAGTGTTAGCTGCTGTTATCATGGTCAAACCAGACCTGCAGAGGGCCCTTCCAACTCTGCTGTTCAATTCCTCAATTACCTACATAGAAAGCTGTACTAGAGTGACAGGTCACACAGTCCACAAGCAAACGCTGCACTGTATGGCACTCTCTAAGAAAAATAATAGCAGCTAATAGGTACTAAGCACTATTAAGTGCTAGGACTGTGCTAAGCACTTTGCATGTAGTGCCTCCATTAATTTCCATAACCCAGAGGTTGTCATTAGGCCCGTTTCACAGAGGAAGAAACTAAGAGTTAGAAAAATTAATCTGCTTAAGGTCGTGCTAGAGCTACTAAGAACACAAACAGGATGCAAACCCAGGCAGTCT
Organism: Cacajao melanocephalus; assembly: GCA_963573385.1. Lineage (NCBI taxonomy): Eukaryota > Metazoa > Chordata > Mammalia > Primates > Pitheciidae > Cacajao > Cacajao melanocephalus. The sequence goes on from CAUYLG010018710.1 coordinate 47,545, forward strand.
AGCCCAGCACCTGTGCTCTCAATCCTGCACACAACACTGCTGCCTGGCTCCACAGGGAAGAGCAGTCAGAGAAGACTTCATGGAGGAAGGGGCCTGGAGCTGGCCCTGGAAGGTGGTGGCCTTGGATAAGCACAAGAGAAGCCAGATCGGCTTGCAGGAGACAATAGGCAGAACCCATTTCTTTGGGAGGGTGAGAACTCTGAGCAGGGCTAGCTCTGTTCCCTGGGAGTGGGCTCATTGCCTCCCTGCCCAGCTCTCCACACCGAGACAACACTCAGCAGGCATTCTGAGCTGACCCACTTCTATCCAAGTGGGAAGAAAGAGAGGAGGAGCTGTGGCTTCATAGTCCCCATTCCATACCCATGCCTGTGATGGCTGCAGAGGGAAGTCGCAGGATGTGGGCAAGCCCTCACTTGAGAGCCACTCAATTCTGTGAACTGCAGAGACAAGGAAGGAGGTGACAGAGGGAAAGTTGCAGAGGGCTATCACCTTTTGCAGACCTCAGGTTCCCTGATTTAAAGCCCTCCTGGGATGCTGAGGAAACAGAGGGCTCAGATCCTACTAGCGGGCTACTAGGAAGCCGGCTTGCAGAACCAGTCTCAGCAATCAGGTGAGAAGGAAGGTGACGGGAAAAAAAAAATAACTACATTCAGGGTAGCCCTAGCCCCTCCCTAGGGACTCAGCCTCTTACCCCTTAAAAGCATGGCCCAAGGCGGCAGACACTGAAACTTCAACTTGGAAGCTGACATGCCCCAATATTTCAGGGAGTTATAGGGTGACCATGGCCCCAGAATGGAGCAACCACAGACACTGGCATGTCATCAAGGAAGACCTGCTCACACATGCCTTATATACCACCTCAGGGTGGGAAAATCCCATTCTCCTGACATGTAGAGGGTGGTTGGTAACTCAGGCAACACCCGCTGTTACCTTTGAGTTAAGCAAGATTCACCCTTCATGTGCACAGCCCGCTCCAAAGTACCGGGTTTGTAAGTTAAGATTTAATACTCGTTTTCCCCAACTGAGATATTGCTATAGTATCCTCCACCAAGTTTTAGAACAAGCAACATCACTATGGTTAAAAAAAAAAAATCATAGTAATGACGCTGGTTCCCCCCACTTCTGGTCATTATGAGAACTGTTCATCCATCTCTAAAATGTAAAGGTGGCCAGGTGAGGTGGCTCATGCCTGTAATCCCAGCACTCTGGGAAGTTAAAGTGGGAGGATCACTTGAGGTCAGGAGTTCAAGATCAGCCTGGGCAACAGAGCAAGACCCCCATCTCTTTTTTTTTTTGAAACAGAGTCTCACTCTCTGTCAGCGAGGCTGGAATGCAGTGGCGCAATCTCAGCTCACTGTAACCTCCACCTCCCAGGTTCAAGCCATTCTTGTGCCTCAGCCTCCTGAGTAGCTGGGACTACAGGCTCGTGCCACCAAGCCCGGCTAATTTTCGTATTTTTTAGTAAAGACAAGGTTTCACCAGGTTGGCCAGGCTGATCTTAAACTCCTGACCTCAGGTGATCCACCCCAAAGTGCTGGAATTACAGGTGTGAGCCACCACACCCAGCCAACCCTATCTCCTTAAAAAAAAAAAAAAAGTAAAGGCGAGGGGGCACTGCCCAGATAATTTAACCAGGTATGCAGTGAGATCTGTGTGGGGGCAGGTAGGAAGATGATGCCTGCTGAGCTCTCTGTCCATTTTTTTCTGTTTACTTTATATTTTAAAATAAATAGAGACAGGGTCTTTCTATGTTGCCCAGGCTGGTCTCAAACTTCTGGGCTCAAGTGATCCACCCGCCTCATCCTTCCAAAGTGCTGGGATGACAGGTGTGTGTGCAACTGGCTTGTGTGTCCATTCCTTAACACATTCCCTAACCCACCGGACTTTTGAGGCCATTTATAAAATAATGGCCTAAACTGCCTGAACCTGAGAAAACTCTCACATCACTTTTGCCATCTATGACTCCCCTCCCTTCCCCACCCAAAATGCCCCAAGGCAAAAACATGAAAAGAGAGGGAAAACAAAGCATGTGCGCCCAGAATCAATCATTCAATACTATACTGGTTTTGGTCTTTTTCTTACGTTTTTTTTTTTCCTCTTTTAAGAGGCAAATGACAGGCATTTAAAAAAAAACAAAAACAAAAAACTGGCACATCAAGAAGGAAAGATGGAAGTTCACTGAATTTCAAGGGATGAAGAAAGTCCACAGTCAGATAGCCTGCTTGTCCTCATCAGCGAAACAAAGGCTTCTGGAGGTTCTGGGATGACCACAAAGCCTGTGTCTGAAGAAAGCCACTCTCTTTGTTCTGTCTCCCTTCAGAGTTGCTGGGCTGCAGGTTGGGGATGGGAGCAGGAAGGGAGGGAGAGCAGTGGGGGGACCTGGGACCATCAACCTGACACCAGGTGGGAACACCTCTCAGTTCTGGCTTTCCATCATCAAAACCAAGCCCTGCTCCCTGATATCACTCCTGGCCGGGCTGAGACAGTTTTGCACCTAAAAGGCATAGGAGGAGACCCAAAGAGGGTCTGATGAACTCAGCAGGAAGAGGATGGGACCATCATGCTATGCCCTGGAAGGTGAAGGTGGAGGGGGACAAGGAACGTAGCCAAGCCTGACAGTACCTGTAAAGCAAGGAGCACAGCTGAAGGAGTGGAGCAGGGCAGGCTGCAGTGCCTCTGCCCCGCCACCCTGCCAACACATGCCACACCAAGCCCAGACAGGAAATCCGAGCAGCACGGGCACCCAAGGGGCAGCCAAGCCTCCATTATGCTCCAGCCGGACATCCCCCAGGGGGCATGTCTGCCCTGGAATAAACTTCTGATAAGCCCCAGAAGTCACAACAGGCAGGAAGCAGCTCTCTGAAAGGTACCGGGCACCCAGGCTCCCTCCTGCTCCAGCCCAGTTCTCAATTTCCAGTACTCAGTAAATGGAGAAGAGGCTGCCTCCCTCCCACACTGGATGGAATGAATACCTTGCAGGGTACACTGCCCTCCACCCTCCCAGGGCACCCATACCAACACAGGCTCTGCATCAGACTGGCTGGCTCAGGCCTGCCACTCACCGGCTGTGTGACCTCAAAAAAGTTGCTTCTACTTTCTGTGCATTTTCTAATTTATAAAATAGGAAGAATAATAGGTAAGGAGAACAGAATGAGCAAAGAGAGGGAAAGTCCTTAGAACAGAGCCAGGTGCATGGCAAGTGATCCACAAATACCAGCTCTCATTACTGTCACCTCTTACAGGCTCCTAAGGAAGGCAGGGCATGGAGTGGCCTCTGCAGTGTACACAGATGTCAGGTGCTATGGACGGCACGTGGAGGACAGTCACCCAGCCTTCCCTTGACTTGTAGAATGTTTTGCTGGTAGAAGCTCTGTACTGAATACTCTGTGTGCCTCCCATTACCATCTCCCTCAAGAGCTAATGCCTCCCCCTCACCCCAACCATCAGTGTCGCCTCTCAATATCTGAATACAGCCCTATCTATGCCTGTGTATTATCCTCCATTAGGACAAGGTGGCCTCCTCTTCCCTCCCACCATTCCACGTGGCCATGGCAATTCCAAGCCATTCCCAGTATCCCTTGTGATTTCCAGTTCTCTGATTCACAAAGAACAAACCGGAGTGCTCACTGTGTGCCTGGAATCACAACAGGCTTGCCCCCTCTACTCACCCAGTTCTGGTCCCACCACCTACACACAGACATCAGTCAGCGCCCTGTAAAAGATGCTATTTGTTGGTGGGTATGTCTGTCCCCAGAAACACAAGGCCCATTCATTCACCAAATGCTGGGTGAAGTACTGGGAGGCAGCAGGGAGCAAGATGGACAAATCCCTGCCCTCATGCAGCTCACATGAACAGGGCAATGGGGTGGGGGCAGAAATAAACAAACATAAACTGTATTGGGTAGTAAGTGCCATGAAGAAAAACGTGGCAGGCCTAAATGGTAGGTGGTGGGGGTGGAGAGGAGACGTGGCTATCGTGGTACAGTGGTGGCAGGGGTCTCTCTGGGCAGGTCATCTTTCTGCAGAGACCTGGAGGAAGTGTGGAGTGCTAGAGAAAGCCTGCTCTAGGCAGAGGAACAGCAAGGGCAAAGGCCCTGGGGCCTGCCCATGCGGGAGGCCTGTGTGCTGTGGGTGGGGTGACCTGCAGGAAGATGCAGATGAGATCAGAGGGGCAACATGACACCTCCTGGCAGGACCTTAGGGGCCACAGAGAGGCTGCAGGGCTTTATTAGAGTGAGATGGGAAATCTCTGGAAGCTCTGAATAGAGGAAACACATGACCTGACTTACATCTACCTAGGCTCATTAGATGCTTTGTTGAAAGCCATCCATAAGCAGGGAAGCATGGAAACAAATCAGACAGCAAACTCACAAGTCCAGGGGAGCAACGCTGGGGGCTTGGACCGGAGTGGCAAGAATGGTGCTGGTGAGAAGTGGCTGCATTTGAGGGATATTTTGGAGCTTTTCTTTCTTTCCTATTCCACATTTGGCTTGGAGCAGAGCTGAAAGGATTTGCTCACAGGCCAAATGTGGAATAGGAAAGAAAGAACAGTCAAGGATGACTCCAGGGTTCTTGGCCTGGAAAGCAGAAGGATGAAGTTGGTCCCTGCTGAAAGGGAGAAGCCTGCAGGAGGAACGGATGGGGGAGGGAGAGAGAGAATCACGAGTTCCCATTGGGCGTGATCACGAGTGAGGTGCCTACAGACACACAAGGGAGGTGTCAGGCAGGCAGATGGATGTACAGGCCTCAAGTTCAGAGACAAGGTCACGGCTAGAGATATAATCTGAGAATTGTCAGCATATGCTTAGTATTTAAAGTGATGAGCCTTGATAGGATCACCCAAGGAAGGAGTACGGATAGGAAGGGCAGTGGAGAGGTCCAAGGAAAGAACCTGAGTATCCAGGGTCTGAGGGAGAAGATGAGAAATCAAACAAGAAGACAGAGGATAAGTGGGTAGTGGGGTAGGAGAGTCGACCCCTCGAGTAAAAAAACTGAACACGGCTGGGCATGGTGGCTCACGCATGTAATCCTAGCACTTTGGGATGCCAAGGTAGGCAGATCACCTGAGGTCAGGGGTTCGGGATCAGCCTGGCCAACAAAACCCCATCTCTACTAAAAGTACAAAAATTCTCCAGTAACAATTTGAATGTAAAATTTAAAAAAATATATACAAAAATTAGATAGGCAGGGTGGTGCACACCTATAATCTCAGCTACTCAGGGGGCTAAGGCAGGAAAATCACTTGAACCCAGGAGGTGGAGGTTGCAGTAAGCCAAGATTGCACCACTGCACTCCAACCTGGGTGACAGACTAAGACTCCATCTTAAAACATAAATAAATAAGAAACTGAACACAATAGCAAGTGGCCAGGGATTGGGGAGGTGCGCAGATATGCCCACGTTGCTTAATGGTGAAAGTAAGACAGACACACAATCCTCTTGACTCCTGATCAAGCTGAATCTGCACTCTACCTACCCCCTGAACTTCCCCAGTTATCAAAGAGGCTGATGGAAATGAGGCAGGGCTTACAGAGAGCCTTCAATGTATACTAGGCATCCTACATGTCACAGCTCATGTTTTTGTTGAATGTACCACTGTACTCTACTAACATCAGGTAACATTTATTGAGTACTTGTTGCAGGAAAAGCACTATTAATATGGATTATTTCATTTAATTCTCCTAATAACCCTTCAACGTGGGCCACTATCAACTCATCTTCTAGATGAAGAAATGTAGACTCTGAGAAGCCAAGCAACTTGCCCCAGGCCACAAAGCTAGTAAGCAGAGGGTCCCAACTCAAGCAGGACTCTCATCCACTAACCCTAGACCTCCTCTGGTGTTTTTGTTTGTTTGGTTTTAGGGCTTTTTTGAGACAGAGTATCACTCTTTCATCCAGGCTGGAGTGCAGTGGCGTGATCTCAGCTCACTGCAACCTTCATCTCCTGGGTTCAAGCGATTCTCCTCCTGCCTCAGCCTCCCAAAGCTGGGAATACAGCCATGTGCCACTGCTCCCGGCTAATTTTTTTATTTTTAGTAGAGACAGGATTTCACCATGTTGGCCAGGCTGGTCTTCAACTCCTGATCAGACCTCCTCCTTACTGACAAAATCAGAAAAAGTGACACTCACCAGCAGTTCCTTGTCCCACTAGATAGAAAAGGATGCAAGCAGGCATCCCTTGCCCAGTGTCAACACTCGGAACAGGAGGTACTGTACCTAGTAATCACTACTAGCAGGTCAATAGCTCTTCTCCTAGCAGGCGTGCCATCTCATGGCCAGCATTCAGCACTGTGGCCAAGGCCATGTTTCCAACAGAAGGAAGAAAGGAAAGCATGAGAAAGAAGGGTTCCAGTCACCTCTGTCACAGCTCAGCTGCCAGCCTTCTCCTCTGGTCTTAGCCTCAAACCCTCTGCCCTTCTCACTCCTCTGGCCCCTCAGAAGAGACCAATACAGTCTCTGGAATAAGCTAGAGAAGTATCTCCATCCTGGATCTTTAGAAGGCAGCAGGAAACGGAGTGGACCAAGTTTCAGAAACCTGTTCATGATTCTGATGCTTAGACTGAATGAAAAAGAACTGTAAAGGTGTCCTTCCCCTGCCACCGGTAGGACCACACCATCCCACAGTGGTGTGTTCCATTAATCTCAGTTCAAGGTAAGCTGAGTCATCAGCCAGGGAAAATGACGGCTCTGGGAATTGCCCAAGTCTCATGGCATGAGCTGGGCATTAGGCAAGGACACGTTATATCCCAGGCTTGACAGGCTGGGGACATTCTGTCCACAAAGGCCAAAGAGGGCAACTACAAAGGAAATGTCTTAACTAAGACATTAGCAACTGGGTGCTGTTTCTGCCTCCTCTTCCTTCAACGTCATCCACACTGCCCTCCTCATCTACTTTGTGGGCTGCCTTGAGAATCACTGACCACTAAGGCATCTCAGCCTGGGTCTCCAGGAGCAGCAACTAGGGCTCTGAGGTCATGGAGAACCCCTCGCCCACCACAATATGCCTGCTGAGTTTGAACTTGTCAAGACCCCTGCCATACGGCAGGAGGCACAAAGTGACCCCATACTGTAGAAAGGGCACAGGATCAGGAGCTGGATGGACACAGGCTCCCTCTGCTTTGGCCACCTCTTAATCAGTGACCAGGAGCAGATACTTTTTCTGAGCCTTGTTGTCATTTGTACACTGAGGCTAAAAGTCTTTATGCAGTCAGTATTTCACAGGCTGTTATGCAGAGCAAATGAAATACTAGATGTTGAAAGAGCTTTGTAACTATAAACAAACTGCTAATAAATGATCCATTTTTCGCCTCCTCAGGAGGCCCAGGTCTGTCTCTGTCCCTGACTCCACTGCAAGTCTTTCCCAGTCTTCCTTCATGCCTCTCTCTCTTTTCTCTACTGTCAGCCTCTTCTCCTCCAAAACTCCTTCTTCCTTCTACTCTTATTCAAAACAAAAACAACAAACATATATACAAAAGGAAAAGGAACTGAAAAACAAGAAGGCTGGGCGCAGTGGCTCACGCCTGTAATCCTACCATTCTGGGAGGCTGAGGCAGGTGGATCATTCGAGGCCAGGAGCTGGAGACCAGCCTGGCCAATATGGTGAAACCCCATCTCTACTAAAAAAAATACAAAAAAAAAAAAATCAGCCAGGTGTAGTGGCACACACCTGTAATCCCAGCTACTCCAGAGGCTGAGACATGAGAACCCGGGAAGCAGAGGTTGCAGTGAGCCAAGATCACGCCACTGCACTCTAGGCTAGGTGCACTCCAATGAGACAATGTCTTTAAAAAAAAAAAAAAAAAAACAAGCGCTTCACCTCCATTTCTCTCCATTAGAGAAGTCCAAAATCTCTGGGTGCTCAGCGAGTGGACCACACCTCACCTAGTTTCACACAATTCTACACTGACTTTCATTCCTATGAGTGAAAGCTCCAGCTTCTGGGCTTTGGAGCTCAAGAATGACCAGGGTTTTTGAACACAGGAATAAGCAAGCAGAGATGAGCTTCAGGAAACATCTGATCTGGTCATTTGGAGGAACTGTGACCTAGAAGGATGGAAGCAGGGAGAACGGTGAGGATGTTCTGCAAGAGCTGCCCTGAACTCTCAAGCTGGTCATGGGGTATGGTAGGGAGAGGGCCCAAGACCACGAGTAGGGAGAATGGAGGATGGTGCTGCGATTTGTGGTTGGGGCACCCTAGAAAGTGACACAGTTAACAGGGGCAGAGGACTGAAGGAGGAGGAGTGAGACAGGTGAAATGCATCAGGTGGAATGCACCAAAGAAAATCCCTGTGAAGATAGCCTGCTGATACTCAGACACTGCAATGTGGCGCCACAGAGAAATTTTCAGGCTAACACAGTCCACTCCAGAGTCACGCCACAGAGCCTGCAGGATGTGAGTGACAGGCCCAGCGTCACTAACTGGTAATGTGAAGCCCTTAAGTGAGATAAAAACGTAAGACTCAATTTGAACATCATTGGAAAAACAAAGAAAAAACAGAGGAGAGGGCTGGATCTATGGACCTCCCAAACAGGCTGGAGTGTGGTGGCGCAATCTCAGCTCACTGCAACCCACGCCTCTGGGTTCAAGCGATTCTCCCACCTCAGCCTCCCCAGTAGCTGGGATTACAGGTGCCTTCCACAACGGGCAGCTAATTTTTTATATTTTGAGTAGAGACAGGGTTCGCTATGTAGGCCAGGCTGGTCTCGAACTCCTGACCTCAGGTGATCCACCTACCTTGGCCTCCCAAAGTGCTGGGATTACAGGTGTAAGCCACCATGCCTGGCCTAAAGTAACATTGTTCTAAGCATATACAGGACAGAATCCAGGGAAATACTTCCTGTGAAGACAGGAGAAAAAAACGAGAGTTTCTGGAATAGACACAAGAAGATCACTCAGAGCAGGGGTAGGAGGAGCAAGACAATGATGCATCCTAGAAGGCAACAAGATGGAAGGAGGCTGGAGGGGCTGGTCTGCCACACCAAATGCTAGGGAGGACTCGGAAGGAAAGAAATATCTGATCTGGTCATTTGGAGTCAATTAAGTAGGCAATTGATTGGCCCTGTTTCTCCATCTGAGAGTTAAAGGCCTTGGATAAGACCAGAAAAGGCACAAGGTGCATCTTGAAGGAGCAGCCTCACCTCGCGCCGCCTGCCTGAGTACTGTGCCTAAAGTCATACCTGAGCTCACTGGGAAAGGAGCCCACAGTGGATCAGCAATGTCTGCCTTGGGCAAGTCGGGCAAGTGTACCTCAGCCTGGAGCACATGGTTTCTACAGGCCGGTCCACCTCCAGAGACATGGCTCACAGTGGTCGGCACTTAGCAGGCTTCCCGGAATTAATTACTGATTGGAATTAAACTCTGCAATCTAATCTGTGTCTCTGACATCCTTTAAATGACTGGGATTCAAAGAGCGCTCAGGGAAAAATAAAAAGACAATTCTCTTTTTTCTACTGACTTCTTTTAAGGCCCCAAGAAACAGAAAGTCTGAGAGCTTGACTATCAGAGGTACTCTGGGAGGCCCTGCCCAAAGCAGATGATCCTCCCATCGGAGACAGGCCCTCGGCTGTTCCAAACATGCTTCCTCTCTGATACAGTAACCCCATGCAGGAGGGGTCACCCTCATTTCCACAGTACTTGGTGTGGATTTTGGAAACAGTGGACTTCAGAAGTCCATTCCTGAAACTGCTGGGACCCCTTGCAATGTTTTATAAAAAGGACGCTGCATGCACTCACCTTCAGATATCCACTGAGGTATCATACCAACATTCACCTTTGTCACACTCAGAGCAGGAGTGAGGACCTTTTAAATGAGACTTTGGGCACTAACACACTCAGGCTGTCACCTCCTCTCCCCCCCTGCAAATAAAGATAAAACAGCACAAGCATTCTTTGCCCTAAACATCACATCAAAGCTTCCATCATGGCCCATTCCACACCTGTCATCTCAGTACATTCAAGTGCTCACATAGGCCTTCAGCTTGAGCAGGAGCCCATTCTTAGACACCTACGCTCAGAAAACAGGCCCATGCTACTCTTTGCTTAAATGCAGAAAGAGGCGCTCCCCCTAAAACACTCCAAGCAAAATCTGTGCCCAACCCAACCACAGAAAATAGAAGAGGAGATCACCGAAGAATTTCAAATGCATAGAAGGACGTAGATTATCTTTCACACATGGACAACCCTCAGAAAAGTTGACCTTGAGTAACAAAAGAAAATATTTCATTCACTATCTTGTGCCAAGAGAAGAAACCAAAATCCACATCCACGACCCCAGAGTAGCAAATGAAATCAAAGTGTGCCAGCCCCCAAAGATTCCAGTCTTCTGCAGCTCCTGACCCTCTGGCCATTTGCAGGGAGCTCTGCAGGCAGTCTCATCTCAATGGACTGGGATCCTCTAGCCTGCACCACTGTGCCTGCTCTGCTCTCCCTGCCCCCTCAGCAGGGCAAATGCTTAGTGAAAGTGCAAAGAGTAAGAGTTGAATCTGCATTTTCTAGTCAGATGTCAGCCCTCTCATAGTTTAAGGGGCGTCCCCTCTACCGTCCAGCCCTGACATCCTACAGGTATTCAGAGGCGGCCTGACTGAGCCAGGTCACACAGCAAGCTGGTGCCAGTGCCAGGAGTGAAACAAGCCAACCGACAACTCTGATGGGCAGGATGTGAGGAGGAAGGGGATGAAGGAAGCGCCCTCCAGGGAAAGAAGGAGCGCTGGAACCCCCAGGTAAAGAAAGGTCCCCTCAAGCGAGCACCTGGACACCCTGTGCAGGCTGTGAGAGCCACAGGGAGGGACAGTCAGTCAACGGTTGGTTCTGGCCAACAGCAACCTGGCTGTTCATCAGGATCATCCAAACTGCTCTTTAAAAACGCTGGAAAAAAATAAAAATAAAGAATAAAAATGCCGAGTCTCAGGAACGCTTCCTACCCCCAAACATCAGCACCTCCAGCATTCCAGGCGTTTAAGATGCTGCTCAGCGACTCTGATGAGCGACTCAGTCAGGGAATGCCACCAGGGTCTGTACATGCACGCCAACCTTCCTGTCCTCTGAGCTTCCTGAACCCTGCCACTGACCCTCAGCCAGAAATGCCTGCCCCTCCCAGGGTACCATCATCACTAGAGAACTATGTAAGAGTAGTAGTGTTGCTTTTTTTTTTTTTTTTTTTTGAGACAGAGTCTTGCGCTGTCACCCCGGCTGGAGTGCAATGGCGCGATCTCAGCTCACTGCAACCTCCACCTCCCAGGTTCAAGAGATTCTTCAGCCTCAGCCCTCTGAATAGCTGGGATTACAGGTGTGTGCCACCAGGCCTGGCTAATTTTTTGTATTTTTAGTAGAAACGGGTTTCACCATGTTGGTCAGTCTGGTCTTGAACTCCTGACTTCCCGTGATCTGCCCACTTCGGCCTCCCAAAGTGCTGGGATTATAGGCATGAGCCACCGTGCCCCACCAGTAATGTTGCTCTTATGGGCTGAAGTGTATTCCCCTAAAATCCATATGTTGACGCCCTAACCCCTTCTGCAGTTCCTCCAAATATGACTATATTGGAAGATAAGGTCTTTAAAGATGTGATGAAGTTAAAATGAGGCCATGAGGGTGGGCCCTAATCCAATATGACTGGCATGCTTATAGCAAGAGATCAGGACACAGACATGCACAGAAGGAAAACCGCATGAAGAAACATGGAGAACACGGCCATCTACAAGCTAAGAAAAGAAGCTTCAGAAGAAACCTGCCCATCTGACACCCTGACCTTGGACTTCCAGCCTCTAGAACTGTGAGCTAATCCATGTCTATTGTTTAAGCCTCCTGGTCTGTGATACTCTGTATGGCAGCCTTAGCAAACTAATACAGTTGTGACCATATACCCATGCTCTGTGCAGCCCCTTCCAATACAGACATCATCTGCATACATTACCTCACTTAAAACTTGAAGCAGGCCAGGCGCAGTGGCTCACACCTATAATCCCAGCACTTTGGCAGGCTGAGGTGGCTGGATCACCTGAGGTCAGGAGTTTGAGACCAGCCTGACCAACATGGAGAAACGCCATCTCTAATAAAAATACAAAATTAGCCAGGCGTGGTGGCGCATGCCTATACTCCCAGCTACTCAGGAGGCTGAGGCAGGAGAAACACTTGAACCTGGGAAGTGGAAGATGCAGTAAGCCGAGATCACACCATTGCATTCTGGCCTGGGCAGCAAGAGTGAAACTCCATCGCAAAAAATAAAATAAATAAACAAATAAAACTTGAAGCACCCAGGGACAAACTTATTGCTGTTAGCCCCATTTTACAGACGAGAACCCCGAGGCTCTCCAAGATAAGAAACTAGCCCGAGATCATTCAGCTAGAAAGTGAATGACCAGATGCACCCACCTCCCAGCCCTGTGCCTGTAACTGCTCCTGAGCTGCCTGAGTCCTCAGTCCTCTCTGCCATCCGTCCTGGGCCCACTCAGCAGCCGCAGTCCTACCCTGCCTGGATGAACAATGTCTGAGCCCACTGTGCCTTCTTTCCCAGCCTCAGCCCCCCAGCAGACCCTTCAGGGGAATACTGGCTTGCTACAGTCTGTAGTTTTTGACACTTTTTCTTCCTTTTATTTTTTAAATAAGCACTATTGCTTTGGTATTCAGAAAAGAAATTAATATTAAAGAGAAAAAAGCTAACACAGTTAAAAGATTCTATTGAATCTGCAGCCTGTGTGGAAAGAAAGAAGTGATCAAAAGGAATATATTTGGAAAGAATACTAAGAATAAAAAGGAAAAAAAAATACAAGCTGCCCTTGCCAATGTCCCGTCAGCCAAGATGAGATAAGAGACTCATGGGGCAGAAGTAAGGCTGCTGAGGCCGGAGATCCCAGCCGGGCCATCTCCAGAAAATATCTAGTTTTAAAGTCACGTTCCATTTCATCCCATTTCAGAAAAACAAAGAGGAGACCTTGAGGGACAGACAAACAGCCTCCAGAATGACACGCTGCATCAGCCGTGCCTAAGGCCAGCCGGCGATTTTCATCTGAAAAACTCAGATCTCTCATGGCAGACAGAGTTCCACCCCAAGCTACCATCAGCGTGCAGCCCAACAAAGCAGCAATTTTCATATTTCCTAGGGCCTGCTCGGCTCCCAACTTCTTAGTTTAAATGGAAACTGTCAGACAGGATTTTGTGCAAACATGCGTTTTCCTCGGGGGCAAACATTCTGAGTCTACAACTTGTTCTTTCATTTTAAGAGCTTTTTGTCCATGGTGACTACATCAAAGATGAGAGAAGCGGGCAGGGAGGGCTGTCGGGGAGCACCAAAGAACAGAGCAAATGCAGAGTGCAGGGAGAGCAGAATGAATTACTAGGAGGCAAAGTGCAGTAGGAACCTATGTGCCTCGCCTCCTCCTGGGCAGCGCCCTTAGAGGAATGACTTGGCTGGCTCTGCTCCTCACTTCTCCTGTAGACCCTGCGTGGACAGCCCAGTCTGTGCCAGCACCTCTTCCCTTGGGTGACCTGCAAGGTCTTGGAGAGGAAAATGGTAGCAAAGAATGTGCAAAAAACCATGATAACAGAGGACAGCAGAATTCCCATATGAATAGGATTAGGTAAAGAAGGGGTTAAATGCATTAATATTCATTAGGCAGAGTTTGCGACACAGTTTTAGGTAATGGTACTGACTCTTCTGGAATCATTTTAAAGGGCCACTCATTCTTTCATTCTAAGTCCATTCACTGGAGCCTCTTAAAATAGTCTCAAAAGACAGATAGGAATGCGTCCAAATTCACCTGAGTGCCATCACCACCTGCCAAGCAAATGGAATTCTCAGGCAAGGACATCCATAAGGACCATCCCAGTCCTTGTTAATGAGTACATGTTCCTCTCAAGCTTTATGCATTAAACCTCATTAAACCAAGTCAACTAATATTTTCCACGTTCTTTTAACATGTGTGGTCTGGGCCAGGCGCAGTGGCTCATGCCTGTAATCCCAGCATTTTGGGAGGCCAAGGTTGGCAGATCACGTGAGGTTGGGAGTTCGAGACCAGCCTGACCAACTTGACAAAGCCCCATCTCTACTAAAAATACAAAATTAGCCTGTAATCCCAGCTACTCAGGAGACTCAGGCAGGAGAATTGCTTGAACCCGGGAGGCGGAGGTTGCGGTGAGCCGAGATAGCGCCACTGCACTCCAGCCTGGGCAACAAGAGCAAAACTGCCTCCAAAAAAAAAAAAAAAAAGAAAAGAAAAAAGATGTGTGGTCTTTTACATCTGGGTAGGTGAGTATGTGTTGGAGGGGGAGTGACAAAGACACCCCCATCAAGATAACTGAGGAAGAACTGCCCAAACTGAAACATTCAAATCTCCAAATGTCTCCATTCCCCCTAGGTGTTTGCATTTCAGTGGATAAGATGAACACCTGGCCATGAAGAAGGCTCACAAGCCCACAGGTAACCTCCCAGGCCTCAGCTAAGCAGAAGACCAATGGAGCCTCTTGACACAAGTCACCAGAAGAAAAAATCTCTGCAACTCTGTGCTTCCCATTATCAGAGAAAATGATGTCTTTTCTGGGACTCCCAGCTCTGGGCTGGCTGCCCTGGGTGCAGCCTACCCCAAAAACTCTGGGTGTCCAGCCCTCAGCCATGCTGACAGCGTACTCTGTCCACCAGCTCACCACAAAGGCCACTTGTTTCCCATGAGTGCCCAGAACAGTGGCTGAACCAGTCGGCCCAGTCGGGGACTGTGGTCCTGCTTGATGGGTGGTGACCAGCGCTCACTGTGACCTCAGCAGACAATTAGCAAGGCGGTGTCGAGTTACTGAGCTCCAGCAGGTCACCTGCTAGGCTGGGAGACTGGACAGAATGAGGGTTCTAGACCCAAGAAGGGATTAGGCAGGGTCACAGGCTACTTCATCTGCCTCTGTATCTCTACACCAAGCACTGCACTCTCTGACACTGGAGGACAAGAAAAGATGTTACAAGAAGGAGGCTAGAACCTGTTCCAGGAGTAACCTGAGCATTGAACCAGTGGTTGACAACCATCCTAGGGAGTCTTTGGAAATGTGTGGAGACATGGCGCAGTGCACACAATGACAGGGAGGGGGCACTATACATCCCAAAAGTATAGAAGATCTCAAAGCCAAGAGCATCCACTGAGACGTACCAAAGTCAGTTCCATCTATCCCAGCTGTTCTGGTCATAACTGAACTACTGTACTCAGCATAAAGCCACAACAAATGTGGAAGGCAGGAAAGAACCAAGAGTTGCAAGAAGGAAAAAAATATGACATGCCCAAAGGGTGGTGGTGAGGAAAAGGGAAAACTTAAGAGGCAGACTGAGGCCAAAAACCTACAGACAACAGCTGGCAGGACCTACCAATGAAAGCAGCTTCTCAAAGACGGATGCCCCTGCCAGCACTGATGTCTTCAGCTGGAGGGAGCTCTTGAGCCCATCAGCAGCCAAGGTCTACCGTCCTACCTCCAAGCCTCTTGTGTGCATCACTTCCTCTCCACTGCCACAATGTGACCACACCTCTCACAGCTCAACTATCTCATCCACCCCACCATTCACCTTGGTCTCTAGGGTCCCAGCTTTGCCACTTACCACCATGGGCAAGGTACATAACACCTCTCTGCATCTCTGCTTCCTCCTCTACAATGGTACACAGAGGATGAGGTCAATAATTACGCTTTACACTTGGGTGTCTCAAGGTCGCTCTGGAGTAGTTATTCTGAGCTACTGGAGTTATCAGTGAGTGCCACCTCCAGAGGGAGCTTCCCAGAGCCCAGCCCCGTACCATCTCTGAGCTTCCAGGAGTCCCCAGCTCTTCTTTCCAGCCTCAGAATAAACCCTGCTCAGAAGCTGGCACTGAAGGGTCTCCATGGGCCCAGCTCAACCTGTCCTCACCTTCCCAGGACTCCTCCTTCTACCACCCATGCCTCTGGCCAGGCTACAGTGCCAGCTGCTCATCACACTCAGCCCATTCCCAGGTGTTCCCATTCAGTTTTCTGATTCTACCATCACTACTGCCTCTACCAACATGCCAGCCGACCCTTCAGGCCCTGCTCAAATGAGACCTCTCCGAGGAGTTTCCCAGATCCCCCTACTTGGGAATGACCTGCTCCCCTATCTCCCTATGCATGCCTCCTTATGCTTCTAGCTGATGTCTACTAGGCCTGGCTTCACCTATGAGGCTAGGACCAGGGGTTTCATAGACGTGTGACCTTGTGCAGTCTCACAAGGCCCACGATTAGCTTCACACTGCTGTTGCCATCATGAAATCCTCAATGATTTATGTGGTGCAAGGAGCTCCCGATTTTCATTTTGCGCTGGGCCTGCAAACTGCAGATGGGGTCCTGCTGAGGACTTCTCAAGGATGAGGCTTTGGTTTATCTCTGCATCTCACAGCCTGAAGCAGTGACCGGGACACAGTAAGGACTTAACTAAGGAGGTAAAGTGGTGAGTCTCCATGTCTCTCTGTTCTGTGAGCAGCTCATTATTCATATGCTGATGAGCTCACCTCTGTCCCCAAACACACACACACACACACACACACACACACACACAGAGGAGAGCAACAATTCAGCTCAGCTCATTCCCAAAAGCCACATTCCCTCTCACCCTGCTACACATCATTCCCACAGGACATCACAAAAAGATCCCTGGATCCTACTGAAAATGCAGCCCCTCAGCACTTCCTCTCAAACACTTTCTCCCAGGGCAGGTAACTGAGGGTTGGTGTGCTAAAAAGCTCATGTTCTGCACACAGGAACACGGACTCTGGAGCCATCCGGCTCTGCTGCTTGCTGGCTGTACAAGCTTGACTGAGCCCCCTAGCATGAGGCCCGAAAGAGGTAAACCTTGGGGGATCTGGCTGTCCCCAGCCCTGTCCCTCTCTGACTCGACCCTGCCTCTTTCTGCAGGTTGGCTTAGAGATGCAGGCCCCCAGGGACCACAGCACCCTGCCCTCATCGTCTACATTTATGGTGCCAAATCCCAGACTCAGGAGGACGGACACACCCACAGGCCAAACAAGGCATTAGGAACCAGGGATGGCACAGCTTCCTGCAATGCCCCAACTCCCCGGGATGCCCCAGCTAATGGAATCGCACCCAGTCCTGGCTCTGATCACAGTAGCACATCTGACACGTGCCCTCAATCCCTCCCTACCTCGTGACCCCTAAGCAGGCCGCTGGCATGGGCACACAGCCATTAGCCAAGCAACCTGTGAGAAAAACACTGCCTGGCCATGCAAAACAAATGCAGGTGGCCCATCAGAAAGTGAGGCCGTCTTTGTGAAAAGGTAAATGGATGGAATGCAACAGCCTCCTCCCTCTGTACCTGACTTGGGAGCACTTTCATCATAAAATTTTAGTTGACACTAGATGTGTTCTTACTTGTAAGAGAGCACTGTTATCAGGAAAAGTCACAGAATATGAATGACAGAAGGGACCCCAAAGATAAAGCAGTCCAGTGCCCCATTTGAGAGATGGAGGAAGTGAGGCCTCTGTGTTCCTAGAGCCCCAGCCTGCTCCCCTTGGACACTGCACCTGTGCACTGTATTGCCACTGACTGTTTACAAGCCACTGGACACTGGACACTTGAGTTCCTGGAGGCCAGGGCGGTACCTTCATCTCTGCAGCCCTAGCCTCTCTCACAGGGCCAGGCAGCCAGGAGGCACCCAAAAAAGGATTGCTGAATTTCAAAATGATATGTTGTACATGACAAATATATACAGTATTTGTCCATTTTAAAGGTTAATCAAGTTTTTAAAATGAAAATAAAGAACTGCTGAATAAATGAACAACTCAGAGAGGCAGCCAAGGGCAAACGAAGCTGAATCCGGAACACTGGCTTCCTGCTGTCCTCTCAGACTAAACGCAGCAGGTACTGGGTCACTGGAGAATGGCAAGGCCAGTATGCTCTGTGTACAGGGACAGGACACCCCCAGGCTAGGGGCCAAGCCTGGTCCCAGCCCTGCCTCTGGCATTGGAGTGCTGGCCATGTGACCATGGGAGCAGCCCCTCTCTGAAGTCTCTGAAGCTCGTTTTTTTTTTTTTTTTTTTTTATACAAAGTATTGCAATGTCGCCCGGCTGGTTTGAAGTGTCACAAAAACGGCTCACTGCAATCTTCGCCTCCCAGGTGCAAGCGACTTTCCTGCCTCAGCCTCCTGAGTAGCTGGGACTACAGGCATGCACCACCATGCCCAGCTAAATTTTTTTGTATTTTTAGTAGAGATGGGGTTTCACCATGTTGGCCAGGATGATCTCGATCTCTTGACCTTGTGATCCACCCACCTCAGCCTCCCAAAGAGCTGGGATTACAGGCGTGAGCCACCATGCCTGGCCTCCATTCTTAGTTGGAAGATAAATAAATCTTACCTTGCCTACCCCCTAGTGTCTCAGCAAGGAAGGAGAGAGAGAAGGAAGGTGAATGTGCACTGAAGACCTAATACACAATGTGTATTTCAGTGAGACTGTCAGGGGACAAAGGTATTCACTGGGGGCCCCCCTGGTCATGCCACCACATTTTCCTTATCCACCAGCCTATTTATTCCTCCATAACCCTGTTAGGTAATGAGAACAGACATCTCAGCTCCACTTTACTGAAAACAAGGTCAAGAGAGGCCGTCAGCAGTGTCTGTCCTCCAGTGGCTCTGCCAGGCCAAGGGGGTGGGGGGCGGCAAAGGTCTCCAAGAGTCCCTGCCCCCCGGACAGCAGCATGTGCCAATCTTGTGTCTCAATGGGCAGCAGTGCTGGGCTGTGACTTGCCAAGTCCACAGTCAGTCCCTGAATGCCACAGGGAGGCATCTGCTGTGGACTGTCCCACGCTTGGGGCAGAATAACAGAAATCCAAAGTAGTTCAGATGGACCAGCAAAAAGTAACCAAAACACAGCCACAGCCTGTGGACTGTAAGTGCAGACACCATTACCTGGTTTTCTAATTCTCCCTGGAGGAAACTGGAGCAACAGGGGATGGGGGAAGGGACAGCAGTTTCTGGCCCCCTACCCCCTGGGCCTGAACCCTTCCCAGAGCTGAGTCCTCTTCTCCACTCCCTATTGTCTCCCCGCCCCGCAATGTGGCCCGCACGAGGCCTTCCCACAGATGGGCTGATCTTTCTGTCCCTCAGGCAACCAGAGCCAGTGGGCAAAACCTCTGTTCTCAAACCCCAGGCCACCAATGAAAGGCCTCATGTAGGAGGCTGTGGGCGGAAGATGCTGTGTGTCTACTGCCTGGTGGTTTCGGACCTCTATTGCCTACTCAAAATCTGAATCCTAGCCTGTGTGTGTGAGAGGCTGTGTGCACATACAAAAAGAGCAAGGTATCTACAAGTGGGGGGCGGGTCAGGATTACAGAGGGGCCACCTGTGTGAGCTCTGGAGCCCAACTGCCTGGCTGGGAATCACAGCTCACCCACTGACTAGCTGTGTGACTCACTGCAGGTTCCTCAACCACTCTATGCCTCTGTCTGCACCTCAGTCTCTTGCCCTTAAAACAGGGGTAAACAGAGTACCCACCTCTCAGGGTTTTTGTGAGGCTATAATGAGATAACACCTAGCATACTTGCCAGACAAGAAAAGCTCTATTTTTCCCCAGCACAATGTTAATAGTGTTGCCTCTGGGATTTTGCGTGCTTTTCTCTTTCTTCTTCATTAATTAAATTTTCTACATGAATGTGCATGTTTTATTGTCAGCAAAGAATAAAGCTTTTTTTTTTTTTAATGGAATAGGAAGAACAGCTCAGAATCCCCCAAGTAACCCTTTCCTTAAACACAGAGGACGGAAGCAGCCCTCTCTCTTTCTGCTGGTCTGTTTTAGGATCTTCCAGAAGGGCAGGGAGCTCTACTTGCCAAAGCAGCCCAATCTTTTCTGTTCCCTGATTCCCAACGTACCCCTTCTCCACCTCTGCCCATCCAGAAAAACTCAAATCTCACCTCCTCCAAGAAGCCCTCGCTGCTAGCTCAGCACCTCTCTTCCTCCTGGGGAACAAGGCCTTCCCTCACCCTGCCCTCCCCTAGCTGGCACTATCCACTTCAGAGGTCTTACACCAGTCTCTGACTGTTCCAGGGGCGAGGGGTTTGTCAAGACTCCAGCACAGTGGTCTTGAAGGCAGGGCCACCTTCCTTCCTCTGCACTTTCAAAGCATTCGCTCTACTTTTCTTCTTGGAACTTCGATACAAGCTTATGAGAGGTGGACATGGGTTCAGGGAAGAAAAGTGATGAGCAGGTCACACCACTGAACTTACCCCAGTCTGACCAAGTCCATCAGGACTCACTCTGCGGCCTCCAGCTGCTTCCCATGGGAGGCCCACAGCAGGCACTCAGCTAACAGACTCTCACCCACTGGGCAGCACTGCCTTGGCCCATCATGCATCTCCTCCTCCACCCAGTCCCCCTCCAACGCTGTTTCACTACTCACACCCCTTCTCCTTCCTCCCCAGGACTTCCCTTCTCCCCTAGCTGTGCTTTTGTCTGCAGTGGCCCTGGCCGATGTTCTGAAGGTGTCCAGAGCTAAGGAGGCCAGAGACCCCACACTAAAAGGGGAAAGGAGAGAAAAGGTTTCTGAGCTTTGTGGAAGATGCTACTGGCTTTTCTCTGTTTTTTGTCAAAGCTGTAACACTCCTGGCAATGGTATATTTGAGCCCTGGGTATAGAAAAGAATTTAGCAGGACAGTTTAAAATGTCCAGACTTGAATGTGTCAGATTTCATAAGTGAAGTTGAGAACACAGAAGCAAATCTCAATTCAGGGACACTGGAAAAGTCTCTCAGCTGTTCAGATCATGGATTCTGTAAAAAGAGGATAGCAGATCTCCGAAGATCTCCCAGTCCCCTCCCAAGTTTCAAGAATTCTAAGGCTGTCCCAGAGATATCAGTAGTTAGTATAGGCTGGGCATGGTAGCTCACACCTGTAGTCCCAGCATTTTGGGAGGCTGACGTGGGCGGATCACTTGAGGTCAAGAGTTTGAGACTAGCCTGGCCAACATGATGAAACCCCATCTGTACTAAAAATACAAAAATTAGCCAGGTGTGGTGGTGCACACCTGTAATCCCAGCTACTCAGGAGGCTGAGGCATGAGAATCACTTGAACCCAGGAGGCAAATGTTACAGTGAGTCAAGATCCCACCATAGCATTCCAGCCTGGGCAACAGTGAGACTCTGTCTCAAAAAAAAAAAAAAAAAGTAGTGAGTATAAATGTCTATATCATAACAATATGTTCTAACAAAGATCTGTCAACCATGGATAATCCAGATCATATTTGGCTAGCATGACATTAACATAACAACCAGTTGCAACATGTTTTTTTAGAGCCTAGATTTCTAAAAAACCTATAAAAGGAATATATAGGACAATTAGAGAGATTTGAAAAGAACTATACAGTAGAGGATATGATTGCATCAGTGCTGAGTTTCTTGGGTCTAATAATGGTAGTGTGTCATATAAGAATATGGCCTGGTTTGTGCATGCTTTGAGGTTTAGGGGTAAACTGTCCTGAAGTCCACAACCTTTTTTCAAATGGATCAGGAAAACAAGTTTTATGTGGACACCTCTGCAGAGTGAGAAACTAAAAAAGCAAATTTGGGCCGGGCACAGTGGCTCACGTCTGTAATCCCAGCACTTTGGGAGGCTAACGGGGCGGATCACCTGAAGTCAGAAGTTCAAGACCAGCCTGAGTAACATGGTGAAATACCGTTTCTACTAAATATACAAAAAATTAACTGGGCGTGGTGGTTCATGCCTGTAATCCCAACTACTCGGGAGGCTGAGGCATGAGAATTGCTTGAACCTCACTGTGGAGGTTGCAGTGAGCCAAGATTACGCCACTGCACTCCAGCTTGGGCAACGAGAATGAAACTCCATCTTAAAAAAAGAAAAAAAAAAAAGCAAATATGGTAAGCTGTTAAGCTGTTAATCACTAGTGAGTCAAGGTGAAGACTAAACAAGTGTTTACTGTATTTTCCCTTCCATTCTTTGGTGGATCTGAACATTTTCAAAACAAATTTCAGCGAAGAAAGAGAGTATCATTAAAATATTTAAAACAGAAAATTTGAAGAATCCCACTGCCCAGATAATTCTATAAAATATATGTTGCTTACTGCAGGAAAAAAAAAATAGGCATCAAAAAATTAAAAAGCCAGGCATGGTGGTGGCTCACACCTGCAATCCCAGCACTTTGAGAGGCCAAGGCAGGCAGATCACCTGAGGTCAGGAGTTCAAGACCAGCCTGGCCAACATGGTGTAACCCCATCTCTACTGAAAATACAAAAATTAGCTGGACGTGGTGGTGCATGCCTGTAATCCCAGCTACTCAGGAGGCTGAGGCAAGAGAATGGCTCAAACCTGGGAGGTAGAGGTTGTGGTGAGTAGGGATCGCACCATTGCATCCAGCCTGGGTAACAGAGAGAATCCCATCTCCAAAAAAAAAATAAATAAAACATTTTTGCTATTTAACAATTGATTTTAAAACAGGTGAGTAATGTTGTGCAACTGCTGCCATGTTTTATGTACCTCAAAAGGGAAAACATCTTAAGAGAATCTTTTCTCTTAATAAGTTAATGTTCAGGCAAACAGAAAAAAACACTTAAAGAAAAAATCTGGTTGGCTCATGCCTATAATCCCAGCACTTTGGGAGGCTGAGGTGGGTCGATCACTTTTAAGTCCAGGAGTTCGAGACCAGCTTGGGCAACATAGTGAGACCCTGTTTCTACAAAGAGAGAAAGAGAGATGGGGGAGAAGGGAAAAGGGGGAGAAGGAGAGAGGGGAAGAGAGGAAAGAGACAAAAGAAAGAAAGAGAGAGAGAAAAAAAGAAAAAACTATCGTACCATTTCTTTTTTTTTTTTTTGAGACGGAGTCTCGCCCTGTCGCCCAGGCTGGAGTGCAGTGGTGTGATCTCGACTCACTGCAACCTCCGCCTCCCGGGTTTAAGCAATTCTTCCTCAGCCTCCCGAGTAGCTGGCAACACAGGCGCGCGCCACCACGCCCATCTAACTTTTGTATAGAGATGGGGTTTCACCATGTTGGCCAGGATGCTCTCGATCTCTTGACCTCATGTTCTGCCCGCCTCGGCCTCCCAAAGTGCTGGGATTACAGATGTGAGCCACCACGCCCTGCCACTATCGTACCATTTCTCAGTGGTAGAATTGAAAGAAAATTTTAAAAAGGATGTGATTCCCAAAATGAAGGCCTATACAAACATAGGAGACATGGTGAAGAAGTTTTAAAATATTCTATCCAAATATTCTGGTCCTCCTGCCTCTGTGTCGCTGTGTTACTGGAGGCCAGATCCAGAAGGCCACAAGCTTGGGTCCTCAACACAGCCTCTGCCTCCTCACCAGCTCATCTCCTGCAACCCCTCCCTGACCCAGCCACTGCCCAGTCACCACGGCGCCCATGGTCACCCGGCACACCTGGCTGTGTCCTATATTACTGCACATTCCAGGCAGGGTCTATCTCCTTGCCCATAGACAGCACAGTCCCTGAGGCTCCCTAGAGACCCTCCAAAATCCTGTGATTGCCCATTCAGGAGTGTGGGACCACCCAACACTACTCAAAACCAGCATGGCTTCAAGGAAGCTCTGGCCTCAGGGTAGCTCCTGCTACCACAAGCACCTTCCTCCCAGGAGCCAGAACAGCCTTCTCCATCAGCGCTGGTGACCAAGTGGAACATGACTCACCCAGCCACCAAGCTTAGGCCAAAGCAGTCCCACTTGTCCCCCACCAACCTGGCCTCTGCAAAGATCTGGATTATGTTTCCATATCTCCACCCTCTACCACACGTGGACTCTGTGGTTCCCTGGGACTTTGCTTTTCTTGGAGAAGGAGAGAGAAAAAGGGAAGCAAATCCTGAATTGCTCATTAGGATTTAAAAACCTATCCACAGAGGGGAGCTGGGGACAAACTAAGGGAGACAGCAGTGGCAGCACAATCTGAG
Organism: Cacajao melanocephalus; assembly: GCA_963573385.1. Lineage (NCBI taxonomy): Eukaryota > Metazoa > Chordata > Mammalia > Primates > Pitheciidae > Cacajao > Cacajao melanocephalus. The sequence continues at coordinate 71,436 of CAUYLG010018710.1, forward strand.
GAAGGGTCCCCACACAGGGAGCCAAAGGAGAGGCAGAGGCATCTGGGAGCAGGGGCTGGGAGATGCTGCATGGCGCAGGCTGTGGGCCTGGCTATTAAAGCCAGAAAAGGCCTGTCTCCTCCTGCCAATAGAGTTATCTTTTAATCCGAACCCCGGATGACACCACCTGGCACCAGCGCAGGAGCAGCTCCTGAGGGCACACGAGTCACGCGGCTGGGCCCCGCGTCTATCCCTTCAGGTCAGGGCTTGCCCTGAGTGCTCCTGAGGAAGTGGGCCCCTGCCCCCTCCACAGCCTGGCTCCTGACAGGCCTGTGCATGCCTGAGAGGGCCAGGCGGGCAGTGAGGAAGTGGAGGAAGCTCTGTTCTGTGCAAGGTCACCAAATGCCAGATGCAAAGACCCACAAAGGGAGGGCACTCACCCAAAGTCACCCACGCCAGGACAGGGCAGCAATTCCAGGATTTTCCTGCTACCCAAATGCGGCAAAGAGGTTTGCAGTCCAGGACAGCTGTTATCAACTAGCCAGGCTGGAAAAGAGCAGGTAGCACCCCAGACCTTCCACTCTCCACGTACTCAGACATAGCCCAACCTGGAGACAGCTTTCCTCTGAATTCTCCCAGATCTGTGCCCTCCTGCTGGGCTTGGTTTCTGAGGTTCCGTCAGCCTTGAGGTTGACAAGGGCTAGGGCAGCATGTAACCTGTCTCCCTAGCAAGGAAGGCACTGACTCTGCTCTTGCAGCATCCAGGCCAGGCAGCCATCCAGACCCTCCCAGACTGGGGGAGCTCAGCACCTCCAGAGGCAGCCACGCCACCGCGGACCAGCACTCCCTGCTGCAGCGTTCTTCCTTGTGGGCAATGGAAATCTGCCAGCAGGAACTGATTGCAGAAAACTCTCCAAAGCCTGCTCCAATTCCCCACCCCAGCACAGTGAGCATGCCCTCAGGATTCCAACAGCTAAAGGCAAAATCCTGACTGGCTTGGGACTCTGGGCAAGTGATTTATTCTCTGTGCCTCAGTTCCCTCATCTGTAAAATGGGGAGAGTAGTGGACTTCATCTTAGGGTTGCTGGGATGAGGATGGGATGAGATGATCCTTGCAAACTCCCTGGCGCACGCAAGTGGTCAACAAATGCTTTCTATGGCTATTCCACAACACACGGTTCCACAGGCCCAGGCTCGGCTTTCTGCCCCTAACACTCATCCCACTTTCTCATGACCACACTTGTGCTCAGCAAGTGTCCAATCCCATAGGTTCGCTCAGGGGTAGCTGGCTCCCCAGGGACACATTCTAAACCCTGGCCTCTTCCTCCATAACTTCAGCTCAGAGTCCTGGCAAGGCATCCCTGCAGCCCACTGGAGATGGCTGATGAGAAATCCAGCAAAGACCACGAAAGAGGAAGGCTCCTCTCACTCCTCACTCATCCTAGTCTTGGCCCAGTATCTTCCACACAACACCAATACCCAAGTATAACAGCAAATGGATATAATCTTATCAATTTTATGTTCCACAACCTTCTATGGCTCTCTTTGGCCTAAAGTCAAAAAGTCTTACCCCAGCCTTAAAAGGGATAAGATAAACACTTACTGAGCATCTGTGCTCAGTAAGTCAAGTTATATGCTCTATAGTGTATGTGTATTATATCATTTAATAACTCCCTCTGAAGTTCATCATATTACTCGCATCTTACAGGTGTGGAAGTGGAGACTCCAAGACACTAGGCAACTTGCCTACGCCTCATAGTTCAGAAGCAGAAGCAGATGTGGAGATCAGATCCGGGAGGCCACAAGGCTGGGTCCTCAGCACAGCCTCCGCCTCCTCTCCAGCTCATCTCCTGCAACTCCTCCCTGACCCAGCTACTGTCCAGTCACCATGGCGCCCATGGTCACCTGGCACACCTGGCTGTGTCCTACATTACTGCACATTCTCACACTTCTGCTCCCCCTGCCTAGAATACACTTACCCATCGCCTAACAGACTTCTACTCAGCCCACAAAGCTCTGCTCTCAAGTCACCTCCTTCAGGAGACAGACCTTCACCCCCGAGGCCCCCTTCCGTAAGACAAAAACAATACCCTTCAGCCGAGCACAGTGGTTCACGCCTGTAATCCCAGCACTTTGGGAGGCCAAGGCAGGCAGATCACTTGAGGTCAAGAGTTCAAGCCCAGTCTGGCCAACATGGTGAAAACCAGTCTCTACTAAAATACAAAAATAAGCCAGGCATGGTAGTGCATGCCTATAATCCCAGCGACTTGAGAGGCTGAGGCAGGAGAATGGCTTGAACCCAGGAGGAGGAGGTTGCAGTGAGCTGAGATCACGCCACTGCACTCCAGCGTGAACAACAGAGGGAGACTCCCTCTCAAAAAAAAAAAATAGAAAAAAAAAGAAAGAAAGAAAAACAATCCCCTTCCTTGGATGTGTTTCCCAAGAGTCCACGGCAGGGTGCAACTTACCAGTCCTCAAGTCGGCTGCGCTGCCATCTGCTCCCTAACGTGGATCATCCATCCTGACTCCACCACAGCACAGTATGTTTACTTGAAGAAGTGAATGAATGATGTTCCTTCTGACTTACAGACCAAGAAACAGGGCCATCAGAGCAGGCTTGACCTTTACAGGGACAACTGGTAAACAGCCCATCTACAGTAGCATCCTGGAGGTTACACCTGGCAAAGAGTTACCCCTTGGCTGGGTGCACCCGAGCAAACCCATCTGGACTAACTCCGGTGTCAGGAAGTAGTACATCCACACAGTGCAGCTATGGCCTCCCAGGAAGACTGCTGCATCACATTGGAAAGGCAGCATGCGTGACTTCTGGGGCCCACACTGACGGGTGGGGAGGCACCTTGGGGCCTCCTCCCACGCTGCAGACACTGGACGGGAAGCCCACACCCCAGCCTCCTAGCACTCTCACTTCTAGGCACAGGATGCAGCAACCAAGGGCAGAAGCACCTCCTCTTTGCTGACCTGGACAGAAGAATGCCAGGGCCCACAGTGGGCCTGAGCCAACAGCACCCCGCTCCAACAGTGGAGCAGCCTGAGGTCCCCCTGGGGAAGGGCTGGAAAGACGAGCTCTCCGTCGTGACCCACTTCTTCCTGCACACTCTTCCCAGATCTGGCCTGGCCCAGCCAGAAAGCCAACCATGAGATCCTTCTCATCTTATGACATTAGTAAGAGAAATACTCACTCTTGTGCTGGTATTAGCACATTAGACTCCCTAAGGCCACTCCCACTTTACAGAGGAGCAAAGTGGCACCCAGAGCCAAGTCCCTAAATGGAGCTCCTCTCACGCACTGCCGCCAAGCTGCACTCACACCACAGCTCTCCCTTAGAGGAAACAGACAGGTGTGGTCTCTCTGTCTCCCTTCCAGGGCAGGCTTGGACACTGAGGAGACGCCATGCACCGTTTCCCAAACACCACTGAGTAAAGGGACCCCCTGGGGACCAGCCCACACCCAGGTTCTAATTCACTGACCTAGGGTGAGGCCCAGAGGTTTCTTCTTTCAGAATCTTCCCCCGTGACTCTGAAAAAGCCAATCCGAAGATTGCACCTGGGGAACCCCAAGCATGAACCCAGGATCACTGCTGTTTCAGCCTAGCGATTTGTATGAACAACCTTTAAAAGTCCACACCCTTCAACCCAACAGCACGACTTCCAGGAATTCATCCTGGGAAAATAAAGACGGCAAAAAGATCTGTGCAAGAGGAGATGCACCACAGCATTGTGAGTACAGAAAAAATAGGAAATCTCTACATCTCCAGTCAAGGAGAACTGGTGACATAAATCTATAGGGCAAGACTGTGCTCCCATTTAAAATGAGCCACTGAGTATCCCTCATTCAAAAATCCAAAATGCTCCAGAATCCAAAACTTTTAGAGCAGCAACATGGGATAGTAATACCTTTGCATTCTGATAATTCAATGTTCATACACTTTGTTTCATGCACACAATTATTTAAAATATTATATAAAATCACCTTTAAGGTGGCAGATGCAGCAGCTCACACCTGTAATCCCAGCACTTTGGGAGGCCAAGGCGGGTGGATCACCTGAAGTCAGCCTGGCCAACATAGAGAAACCACGTCTCTACTAAAAATACAAAAATTAGCCAGGCCTGGTGGTGGGCGCCTGTAATCCCAGCTACTCAGGAGACTCAGGCAGGAGAATTGCTTGAACCCAGGAGGCAGGGGTTGCAATGAGCCAAGATCATGCCATTGCACTCCAGCTGGTTGACAAGAGCAAAACTCCATTTCAAAAAAAAAAAAAAAAAGTTGCTCTAATTCGAGTGGGGTGGTGTGCACCTGTATCCCAGCTATTCAGGAGGCTGAGGTGGGAGGATCACTTGAGTCCAAGAGTTTAAGGGTATAGTACAAAATGATCACATCTATGAATGGCCACTGCACTTCAGCCTGGGCAACGTGGCAAGACCCCCATCTGAACAAAAAGAAAAAGAAAATGTTGCTCCTGATCCTGAGCAGACTTTTACTTTCCTGAAGGTAAAATGTCCTGTCTCCCTGTCATTTTTAAAAATATTTTCATAGAGATGAGTTATCACTGTCTGGCCTAGGCTGGTCTCAAACTCCTGGGCTCAAGCATCCTCCCACCTCAGCCTCCCGAAGTGCTGGGATTACATGCATGAGCCACCTCACCCAGCCCGTCTTCCTGTCTTATATGGTATGGTTAACATAAGCTCAATAAACACAAGGAACAGAGGGGTTGTTTTTCTAGACCATTCATACTTTTTCCACCATAGCCAAGATGTGGACATGGATTTTCGCAAGCACTGCTGACGCATATTTACAATGCCATGTTTAAATCAAGTGTTGGCGCACCTCTTCCCTCCACAATCACCTAGGTAACCATCCTTGTTCCCACGTTAAAAACACCCATGTCCCTACTGTGTCAACTGTCACATGACTCGAAGTTGTCCCTCTCCACCTGGTGACTTTAACAGCTCCATAACAGCATGGGTAACCTTTACCAAGGCCATTTCTGAGTGAACAACCTGCCTGAGGTTGCCAGCTCAGCCAAGGCACCAGGTGCCACAGAGCTGAGTGATGGAGCATAGCCGAGGCCCTTCCCTCAATGACAGCACTAGGACAGGAAAGAGATGGGTTTCTTTCCTTTTCCCTCTCTCATCTTATTTATTACCTTTTATTCCTGTTTCTTTTCCCTCACCCACAGTCAACCATTTTCTTGTGTTTATCTCTTCATGTTCTTGCAAAATGGGTATTGTTTTATATCAGCAATCTACATAATAGCACTGCACCATCCATGCTCTATTTCTTGCGTTTTCACTGAGCACTGTGCATTTAAATGCATCACACTGCCTGCCATGTGTGCTTCTCGCCAGTCACTTCGAACTGCTGCAAGGGACTATGGGCTCGCATCCGCCCATTATACCCATTTGCTCTGCAGGAATGGACATCCAGCTCTTCCTCACCACCACATGCAACACTGCAGTGAACTCCCTAGACCTTCTCCTTAGGACCCGCAAGAGAACCTGGGGAATTCACACCTACAAGAGGGGCTTCTGGGTCAGGGCTTTGCTGGTACCCTGCCAGAGGCTCCAGGACAGCTGCATCGGCAAGGACAAGAGTTCCTGCATCCCCACGCCCACTGCTGATAGACATCATCCAGCTTTCTAGTTCCCACCAGTCTAAGAGGTGAAACAGGATCGAGCTCAAGGTTGTGTTCCAATATGGATTCTTACCAAACCCGCCTGAACCGTGCCTGCTAGGGGAATGGCAAGAAAAGCATTTGCACAGTAAGCATCTATGGTGTGAAACAGAAACAACTGCTCATTGATAAGTCTCCACTGTGAAGCCTCACTTTCTTGAATTGTCAAGGACTGCTGAACACAAACGTCATGCACTGGCCTGCAAAATGCCATCAATCCCACCTCCTCCACTGGCTGAGGCTCCTCCCAAGGAGGTCGACTGTGCAGGGTGGGCAGCAACCACGTAAAGCTCCACTTTCTTTCTTTTCTTTTCTTTTTTTTTTTTTTTTTTTTTGAGATGGAGTCTTGCTCTGTTGCCCAGGCTGGAGTGCAGTGGTGCAATCTTGGCTCATTGCAACATCCATCTCCCCATTTCAAATGACTCTCCTTCCTCAGCCTCCCAAGTAGCTGGGAGTACAGGTACCCACCACCATGCCCAGCTAATGTTTATGTTTTTTGGTAGAGATGGGGTTTCACCATGTTGGCCAGGTTGGCCTTAAACTCCTGACTTCAGGCCGGGCGCGGTGGCTCACGCCTGTAATCCCAGCACTTTGGAAGGCCGAGGCGGGTGGATCACGAGGTCAAGAGATGGAGACCATCCTGGTCAACATGGTGAAACCCCGTCTCTACTAAAAATACAAAAAATTAGCTGGGCACGGTGATGTGCGCCTGTAATCCCAGCTACTCGGGAGGCTGAGGCAGGAGAATTGCTTGAACCCAGGAGGCAGAGGTTGTGGAGAGCCGAGATCTCGCCATTGCACTCCAGCCTGGGTAACAAAAGCAACACTCTATCTCAAAAAAAAAAAAAAAAAAAACTCCTGACTTCAGGTGATCCTTCCACCTTGACCTCCCACAGTAATGGGATTACAGGCATGAGCCACCGCACCCAGCCCAGAGCTCTACTTTTTTATTTGCAATCACATCATCCTACTACTGATGACCTGATGACTATTACCTGCAGCTCACACCCCACACCTCTCACCATGTGATCTGACAACATTGAAGCAGCCTATACCTGTTCAATGAGTACCAGCAAGGTCAAGTTGCTCTAAAGGTTGCTAAACACTCAATCTCTGTGCTTACTTACTTCATCACGGACCAGGAACCAGGAGACTATACAAACCAGCACTGGTCTGCAGACCACACCCTGAGTATAGGATAGTGTAGAGGGAAGCAAACCAACCAGCCCGCCCTGGATGTCATAGCTGGGCTCCTGCCCCCCTCATGCCACTTATACAGCCATGGGACTGTGACAATCATAAGAATAAAAATAACAGGGCCAGCACAGTGGCTCATGCCTATAATCCCAGCAGTGTGGGAGGCCAAAGCAGGCAGATCACTTGAGCCCGGAAGTTCAAGACCAGCCTGGGCAACATAGTGAAACCCCGTCTCTACAAAAAATACAAAAAACTAGCCAAGCACGGTGGCATGCACCTATAGTTGGAGCTACTCAGGAGGCTAAGGTGGGACAATCACCTGAGCCTGTGAGGTGGAGGCTGCAATGAGCTGAGATCACGCTTCTGCGCTCCAGCTTGGGCAACAGAGTGGGACCCTGTCTCAAATACATACATAAATATAGCAGTTTATGCTTACACAGTGCTTACCATGCTCTATACACTGCTGTCAACACTTTATAAATAGTAACCTCTTTAATCTTTGTAATACAAGGTCCTATTATTATCCCTATTCCATAGATGAGGAAACTAAGGCACAGAGAGAGAAAGCAACTTGCCACAGTAAGTGGCAGATCTAGGATTCAAACCCAGTATCTTGGCTCTGGTACAAGCTCTTAATTACTCTCCTAAGCTGACTCCTGAGTAACCTGGCCTTCTCCACCTGCTTCCTCACTTGTAAGGCCAGGTGAGGACCCCTAAAGGGTTGCAGGTGAGATCAAATGAGAAAATACAAAAATAACAGATGAAGCATCCTGTGCAACACAACACCTACCACCTACACAGTACACAACCACCCATGTGCGTGTGGCCACAAACCTTTCACTCCAGCCACGGGGGGCGGGGGTCACAGATCCCACTGGAGAGGTGAGAACACGAGGCCTGGAAAGCAGCAGTCCCCTCAGCCTCCTCTCTCCTCAGTCATGCTCTTCTCTTCCCCAAAGAGAAGGCCACAACACAGGAGCACATCCCACACTCCCCAGAGGACGCAAGGACTCTATTTACAAACATCCCACTGGAACTCTCAGACTTGAAACTGAGAATGCTGGCTTTTCAATCCTCCTAGCAACTCACAGAAAGCCAGTCAGACCCCTCAGGGGATCCTGGGAAGGCTAGTGGGTCTACATCCCTCATCGACCCACCTGCGGCCACTGGGTCCTCCTTCACACATCACAAAGCACCTATCGGTCTCCCATCCCATGCCAACCCAGCCCATTCCTCTCTCCAGCCCCAGTAGCCTCACAAGAGAACCAGCCCAGAGAGAATGACTGGAAAGACAGCAGAGGCTGGTTGGCCTGGCCTCATTTTCCCAGCACTTGCTGAGCGAATGCTCCAATCAGAAGCCCCGAATTCCCAGACAGACCCACCAGTCACAGAATGGATTTTCTCCCAAGTCCTCCTCTGTGCTCTCCCCTCGCCAGGCCTGCCTCCCTCCTTCCAGCCGTCTGCCTATGCCCAGCTCACTGTACACCCTCCTTCCTTAGGCACCGAAACTTCGAGCACCCTCACCTGTCCTGCACGATCTGTACTGCTAGATATCCGCTCGAACGTTCAAGGTTGGGTTTTCCAAAGAGACAATAAACTCCTGGGGGGTGGGGGAGCAGAAGCCATCTTCTTTGTCGCCCTTCTGAGAATCTGACAGATGTCTAGACACAAAAACACTTGCCATGTGCTATAAACCACAAAATGGAAGGGGAGAAGCTGGAAGTCAATAGGCTAGGCTGATTATTTTCTGGCACTTCTCAAAGCTCCACAATACAGCAATTAAAAAAGGAAAACCTCTGAAAAACAGCAGGATATGTATGTTCCAGCTAAAAGAACAAATGCAGGTTGGGATATTGTTCATAGTGGTATCTTTCTCATCTTTGCATGCTCAGCGCTTAGCCAAGCCTGGTACGGACAGTGACCAGGTACTTGCTGGAGAGATGGACAGATAAACTCTTGTCTGGAACCTGGGCTCCACCCTAAAGCTTGTGTTATTTCATGCAAGGAGAAGACGCTGTGACCAGCTCCACTGAGTTCTCACAAGAAGCCTTAAGAGGAGGGAGGTTGAGGACAAAAGATCAAGATTACATGAAATTTTACAACTTCCCATGGAAACAAGGACAGCTGGTCACTGTTTTATTCTCTCTCCCTGGGATCACAAAATCGAGGAAAAATATGACAAGATACAGAAAGGTGGTTTGCCATTTTCTAGCAAAAATGAGTGGAAGAATAGGCATATATATATTCTCACTCTCAGCCCCTAAACTCTAAACTGCTACGAGTTTAGCACTATTTTTTTCAGGAGAAGGACTCAAAACCAACACATTTTGGTTTTGCTTACTTTCCTGCTTTTTCTTGGATCTAGCTTCTACTGAGGTTGGCTATCAGGGTGGGCCCCAACTCAGGGTCCATGGGGCCCTTATCCTCTTATCTTTATAAAAGGCTTTTTTCCCTGAGACAAGAGGCCCAGTGGCCTCATTTTCCTGCCTGAACTCTGCCCTGTGACTAAGCAAGAAGCAGCCATGGCAGTGAGCACCCACAGTGTCTGCTGTGTCACAAAAAGGAGACATGGGTCTCCTGCCAGCGTCAGACCCGTTCTCTGACTCAGCACTCAATTTAGATCTCATGTCCTATGTCTGCATCCAGAAAGCCCCCAGTGTGACAGATGCTCAGAACACATCTGCTGAATGAATGAATGCTGTGATGAGAAAAGGAGAGGTTTGCAAGGCTCAGGACACAGAAATGGTCACAGGATGGCCTGCAGTACAGACGGAATGCAGTCATTATCAAGAAACTGACAAGGACTCCAGGGCTTGCCTAGCGTCTCAGCAGCTGGTGACCCTGTGCCAGCTGCCAAACTCTCCTGGCCAAGTTTGCCCATCTGTAAAACATAAATGTCAGTTTCAGAGGCTGATAAAAGACTATTTTCATTGATCAGGAATGAGAGGCTGCAACACAAGTCCAGAAACTAGGATGCTGTGTCACTTGCTCACCCTCACGGTAAAGGCTGGTGCCCACAAAGCCGGGCAAAGGTCAGGAAAAACCAGCCACGGCTCTGAGACTTCCACCCAGCCTGCTCCTGGCAGAGAAGTCTTGGAAGGAGCCCCAGCCTGGGAAGAGACCTAGATCCTGTGTCCAGCTCTGCCGATGGCAGACCATGAGATCCTGGTCAAGTCACTTTGTATCTTAGGACTGCTGTTTCTCATTTGTAAAATAAAGAGTTTGGGCAAGGTGGTCTCTAAGATCCCTTCCAGCCATGGCACTCTACAATCATAGGCTGCTTAAGAAAGGTAGGCTGGAAGTGGTGGCTCACACCAGTAATCCTAGCACTTTAGGAGGCCAAGGCAGGAGGATCACCTGAAGTCAGGAGTTCCAGACCAGCCTGGTCAACATGATGAAACCCCGTCTCTACTAAAAATACCAAAAGTTAGCCGGGCATGGTGGTGCATGCCTGTAATCCCAGCTACTCGGAAGGCTACTGCACAAGAATCGCTTGAACCCGGGAAGCAGAGATTGCAGTGAACTGAGATCGCGCCACTGCACTCCATCCTGGGTGGCAGAGCGAGATTCTGTCTGAAGAAAAAAAAAAAAAACATAAACAGGAAAAGAAGTTCTGGCCAGATGAGAAGGTTACCTGGAATGAAAATAGAGGTTACCATGAATACAGAAAAAGCCACTGTATTTTCTTTACAAATTAAAGTGTTTTATTGATTGATTCATCGACTGATTGATTGATTGATTGAGATAAGGTCTTACTGTCCACCCAGGTTGGAGTGCAGTGGCTCAATCTCAGCTCATGCAACCTCTACCTGCCAGGCTCAAGGGATCCTGCCACCACAGCCTCCCAAGCAACTGGGACCACAGCTATGCTCCACCATGCCTGGCTAGTTTTTGTATTTTTTGTAGAGAGGGGGTCTCCCTATGTAGCTCAAGCTGGTCTCGAACTCCTGGGCTCAAGCAAGCAATCCACCCGCCTCCCAAAGTGCTGGGATTATAGGTGTGAGCTATCACACCCAGCCAGAATTAAGTATTTTAAAGTATTACTTGTTACGTTAAACTATGTAAATAGAATTAGGTTTCGTTTCCTTTGTTTTGGTATCATCTTCCCCAATATTGGCTGGACAGATCTTTAATCTGGATAGCAGATTGGCAATGGTCAAAACGATATGCAGACTGATTTGGGAACTCGGGGGCCATCTTAGAGTGAGGGAGGTATTCAGACAAGCAAGCTGGCGTGGACTCTGAGGAAGAGGTCTGAGAACGGTCTGAGAGACATGTCACACCTATAAAAGTCCTGTGGGCAGGGAAAACATACCCTTGCTTGAGGAGGCCACCAGGGCAGCAGCTCTGAGTCAGACGTGGTCATCTCTAATGACACGGCTTTCCACACGGCAGCCCTGCGGCCCCCACTGCAGGCTGCACGTTAGCAGGAGCTTGCTTACGCATAAAAACTAATAGTTCTCTTATGCAATGGAGGTGTAAGGCAAACCACTGACAACATTTTCTTAAAAAAAAAAAGATGGGCCTTGCGCAGTGGCTCACACCTGTAATCCCAGCACTTTGGGAGGCCAGGGCAGGCGGACTGCCTGAGGCCAGGAGTTTGAGACCACCCCAGCCAACATGGTAAAATGTTGTCTCTAGTAAAAAGACAAAACTTAGCTAGGCAGGAGAATCACTTGAACCTGCAAGGCGGAGTTTGCAGTGAGCTGAGATTGCAACATGGCACTCCAGCCTGGGCGACAGAGCAAGACTCCGTCTCAAAAAAAAAAAACAAAACAACAACAAAAAAAACCAGGCTGGGTGTGCTGCGTGTGGCAGCTCATACCTGTGACCCCAACACTTTGGGAGGCTCAGAAGGGAGGAATGCTTAAGGCCAGGAGTTCAAGACCAGCCTGGGTAAGACAGTAAGACCCCATCTCTATGAAAAAAATTTTTTAATTAGCTAAGCATGATGGTGAGCACCTGCTGTCCTAGCTACTCAGGGAGGCTGAGACAGGAGGAGAGCCTGAGCCCAGGAGTTTGAGGTTACAGGGAGCTAAGATCATGCCATTAATCATGACAGCATGAGCAACAGAGTAAGACCTTGTCTCTTAAATTTTTTTTAAACAGGGATAATTTTTCTATCTATCTATTTATTTATAGAGATAGAGTGGGGTCTCACTATGTCGCCGAGGCTGGAGTGCAGTGGCTATTCACAGCCATGACCCCACCACTGATCAGCATGGGAGTTCTGACCTGCTCCATTTCTGACCTCCTTAGGCAACTTGGTGGTCCCCCTCTCCCAGGAGGTCACCCTATTGATGCCAAACCTGCCATCTGGTTGGCATAGTGCACTACAGCTCAGAACTCCTAGGCTCAAGGGATCCTCCCGCCTCAGCCTCCTGAGTAGCTAGGACGACAGGAACATGCCACTACACCCATAAGAATAATTTTTCAAAAAAAAACGTAACCACTTCTCACTGCAGTTGACCTTCTCATGGGATTTTCACTCTGCTCCTCCCTACATCCCTGTCCTGGGTAAAAGAGAGTGGTTTTTACTCGCCACAATGTGGCTATTTGCCATTTTTGAAAGTACAGTTCATCCCAAGAGGAAACCTACAGAGGAAGCAGGTGAAGACAAGAGTACCCAGTGAAAACACCACTGGCAGCCTCTGGGTCCAGCTGTGACTCGTCACAGCAGCTCAACTCATGCAAAGACTGGTGAGGCTTTCAGGTGGTACTTCCCTCTCCCACATAGGGAGCATCTTAAATCAAAAGCAACCAAATGAGTGGTTCTCAAACTGTGTTCTGTGGAACTGTGGAGAACCCCAGGGAACCCTGTGGAGGAGCCTCAAGAAGGCCACATGCTAAAGAGGCAAGCTCCAGGCCTATTCTCCCAATCAGTGCCTCTCTTGTCTATTTTACAGATCTCGCCTTCACTTAAGAGTCCAGTTAACAAAAAGGAACTCATGGCTAAAAAAAATAAAAATAAAAAACTTAGGTCATAAAGGACATTTACCCTTTGTATGTGTTATTTCATTTAATTGTTTGCAACAGCCCTGTGAGGAAACCGTGGGTAAACAGTTTTAGGATTGCAAGTGGCCACCAAGAACAGTCCATTCCAGAGCTGAATAGCACCAATCATTTTTAAAAGTTCTTCCTGAAACAACTGGCCTGAGCAAGGGGAGCTGCCAGGGATTATAAAACAGACTTCAAAGACAACAACAACTGAATGCAGTGGGTGGCCCTTGCTAAAATCCTGATTTGTTGAATAAGCCCGCAATAAAATGACATCTTTGAGACAAGCAAAACTGAGCATCACCCAGGCAACTGGATAACATTAGAAAATTATTATTAATTCCTCATCTCTTAGAGACACAGCTTTAAGTATTTATAAGAAAAATGGCACACTGCCTTGGATTTTGTTGGGAGAGATGGGTGATCGTTACATTATCCTTTCTGTTATTCCACGTGTGTGCAAGTCTTTTTCATTCTTTATGTTTTTAGAGTTGGGGGCTGGTTCTGTCTCCCAGGCTGGAGTACAGTGATACACACATAGCTCATTGCAACCTCAAACTCTTAGATTCAAGCAATCCTCCCACCTCAGTCTCCCGAATAGCTGGGACTACAGGCAGTGTACCCTTGCCCAGCTAATTTTTTCACTTTTGTAGACATGCGGTTTTGCCGTGTTACCCAGGCTGGTCTTGAACTCCTGGGCTCAAGGGATCCTCCTGTCTTGACCTCCTAAAGCGCTGGGATTACAGGTGTAAGCCATCATGCCTGGCTCTTGAAGTCTTTAATAAGAAGCCCAAAAGGAAAAAAGACAGGGAGGGAGAATGGGTCTTCCTTAAACTGAACTCAATTCTACCTCCAAGTAACTTCTGGCAATCAGCCCATGTCCAGCTTTCCAGGATCAAAAATAATCAGATCTTATCACGTGCCCTGTACCATCTGAAAATGGACATCATCTAAGTCCCTCTAAGTCTCCTTTCCTCAAAAACAAACTCTTCAAGGTCCTTTTAGATTTGAACTCCTCACAGGTGACAGCAATGCCCTCCTTTAAAATGTGGGCTCCAGGACCAAAGGATGTTCTGAGCAGACCAGAGAAGCATGGGCCTCCTCGTCCACTTCAGACCTCTGCCTTGGACATCTCTCACTTTAACTCCAAGTGTGGCCCAAGCCCTGGGATGCCTCCTGATTCCATGCACAGGCTGGAGTTTGCTCTCTACTCAGGGACAAGCTGCCCCCAATAGTTGCAGTGGCAGCAGCAGCAGCAGCAGCTTGCTCCTGTCTTACCTAAATCATCTCCATCCTCACCAAAGCCCTGGGAGAATACTATTAGCCCCTCTTCTACAGATGGAAAAGAGAAAGCAGGCCCAGGAGGTTTAGCGACTTGAAGTCACACAGCTTAGGATGGAAGAGCCAAGATTTAAACCCCAGTCTGAGGGGGTCCCCAAGAGTGGACTCATGACACTCAGATGTCTGATCCTGTAGCCTTGCTCCCTGGCTCCAAACCCACCAAGAATGCCCCCTATGTCACCCTCCTCCCAGGAGTAACAACACTCTGAGAGCAAAGACCACCTTCCCCGCCTCCTAGCCCAGCACCTCCCAGGGGCTCAGCAAAGACTTGCCCAAAACTTAACCAGTCCCAGACCTGCAGCCGCCACACCACCAGGATAGCTCTCCACACATCCTTCCAAGGCTCTCCCAGAAGCCCCAACTGTGGCCCAAAGCCTAGTTCTCTTCACTCATTTCTAGTCTCTACAGCAACTCAAAGAACGATGATCACAAAACCAGACTTCATTTTTGGCGAATCCCACAGGGGAAAGAGGACCAGAGAAGACACCATCTATAAAACAATGACTACTGGCCCCAGAATCACTTGTGACTATTTCAGCTGGTATTAGGATTTAAAAGAATAAGAAAGTTTACTGTTTTGGTGCTCTGAATGGGAGAGCTAGAGGAAACGTAAAAAATGATGGTATACGTTGATGTTCCAGTTCTGTACATTAATGTTTTAAGTTCCCAAAAATGCATTCCTCAGAACACTGATGTCGCAAGATGCTCCATGAGAAACGACTCTGTGGTCAAATCAGTTTGGGAAACACTGCCTAATAAAGCCACTCCAGTGAAGTCCCAAAGCACACTGGCTTAGCCCTCTCAAGGGGCCTGCAGAAAAGAACCTAGCACTGCCTGGATGCATTTGACCACAGAACCCTTTTAGGGCAGAGCAGCACTAACATCCCAGGAAACTAGCAGTTAGAAGATGTTTCTTTGGGAAATGCTGATCTAGTCCTTTTGAAAGAAAGTCCTGACAGCCTTGTTACCCCGGATTTGAGACTGAAAAACCAAACCAACCCTGAATGGGATAAGAAGAAAGTATCTACAGAGCAGAAATAACGAACATACTTCAAGGCCTTTAGAAATGAAGATATAAGTACTGAAAACACAAAGAAAACGTGTGAACGTTCCTTGGCTGCCAGATATGAATGCCATTGGGATTGTGTGGTTAACGTCCGGCCTCCAAAGAGTCATATATAGGACGGGCGTGGTAGCTCATGCCTATAATGGATTGCTTGAGGATAGGAGTTCGAGACCAGCCTGGGCAATCTTGTCTCTACTAAAAATCAAAAAAAATAGCTGGGCATGGTGGCACATGCCTGTAGTACCAACTACTCAGGGGGCTGAGGCAGGAGGATTGCTTGAGCCCAGGAGGTTGAGGCTGCAGTAAGCCATGATCATGCCACTGCACTCCAGCCCAGACAACAGAGCAAGACCCTATGTTAAAAGAGAGTCACAGATAACTACTAAACTGTCCTAAGACTTTCCAAACCCTATCTGAAGGAAGAAAAAATAAGTTTTTTTTTTTTTTTTTAAGAGAGAGTTTCACTCTTATTGCTCAGGCTGGAGCGCAATGGCACAATATCAGCTCACCGCAGCCTCTGCCTCCCGGGTTCAAGATTCTGTTGCCTCCATCTCCCAAGTAGCTGGGATTCCAGGCATGCACCACCACACCTGGCTAACTTTTTGTATTTTTAGTAGAGATGGAGTTCTATCATGTTGGCCAGGCAGGTCTTGAATGCCTGGCCTCAGGTGATCCACCCGCCTCGGCCTCCCAAAGCTATGGGATTACAGGCATGACCCACCGCACCTAGCCAAAAATAATTTTTAGAAGAAAAAAGAAAAGAAAATGCTACCCACCCCCATGTCAGGGTGCTATGAACAGTACAGATTTCCTTAATTAAAACTCAAAGTAAACAGTATGGTAGCTTCTCGAAAAACTGAACATAACAAGTCCACTTCTGGGTATAAACCCAAAAGAAGTGAAAGAAGGGACTCAAAGAGGTTATTTGTACACCCAGAGTCATAGCAGCATTATTCACAATGGCCAAAAGGTGAAAACAACCCAAGTGTGTCCAACAACAGATGAAGAAACAAATAAAATACAGGACTCCATGTTTGGGTCCCCTTCCACAAACACTCTCTCATGAAGCTGCTTCTCCTCTCCTAAACTCCGTCTCTCTCAATTCCCTTCCACTCAGTGTGGAAGCTGTCTTTCCTCTCCTGGCTCTGGTTTTCCGCCCTCTGGGAACCCTTCTCACTCAATTTAAGAGCGGCTTTTCTTTCTCTCACTCAGTGTGGGAGTTAGCTGTTTCTCTCTCCTTCTCCTTTTTCTCTCTCTGCTTTAAAAAAATCACTTTCTACCAAAAATAAAAAATAAATAAATATATATATGCATAGTATATACATATAATGGAATATTATTCAGCCTAAAAAACAAATTTTGACACATACTACAACATGGATGAACCTCGAGGACTTTATGCTAAGTGAAATAAGCCAGTCACAAAAAGACAAAATGCTATATTGACTTCACTTAAAAGATATCTAATGTAGTCAAATTCTTAGAAACAGACATCTTGGGAAGCCAAGGCAGCCAGGTCGCTTGAACCCAGGAGTTCAAGACCTACCTGAGCAACATGGCAAGACCCCATCTTTAACAAAAAAATTACAACAATGAGCTGAGTGTGGTGGCATGTGCCTATAGTCCCTGCTACTGCAGTGAGCCACGATTATACCACTGCACGCCAGCCTGAACAACGGAGCAAGACCTTGTCTCCAAAAAAAAAAAGAAACAGAAAGTATTAATATAATGGTGACTGTCAGGGTCTAGTGGGCAATGTGGAGTTATTATTCCATGGATACAGACTTTCAATTTTGCAAGATGAAAAGTTCTAGAGATGGGTGGTGGTGATGTTTGCACAACAGTGTAAAAATACTTAATGCTACTAAACTTCTATACTTAAAAAGTCATTAAAATAGTAAATGTTGTATATTTTTTTCCACAATAAAAAATAGCTCGAACTGTAAATTTCGTGTTCTGTGAATTATTATTGTAATTTTTGTTTAAATCCTCAAAGCAAATGGGTTATGACCTTTAGTGTGAAATGAATGTCAAGGTCAAGAGTCAACTAGGAATTATCCACCAAGGGTTTAGAGGGATAGACTGCCAACATGGGACACTCCAAACATCTCTGTTTGGTTTAAAATGTTTCTGTAGGCTGGGCGTGGTGGTTTAACGCCTATAATCCCAGCACTTTGAGAGGCCATGGTGGGTGGATCACTTGAGATCAGGAGTTCAAGACTAGCCTGGCCAACATCGTGAAACCCCATCTCTACTAAAAATACAAAAATTAGCCGGGTGTGGTGGCGGGTGCCTTAATTCCAGCTACTCAGGAGGCAGAGACAGGAGAATTGCTTAAACCTGGGAGGCAGAGGTTGAAGTGAGCTGAGATCGCGCCACTGCACTCACAGCTTGGGCAAAAGAGCACCCGTCTAAAAAAAAAAAAAAAAAAAAAGTTTCTGTAGCACTTTTCTGGAATACGGTCTCAAAAAGATCAGTAGAGATACACAGTTCAGAGGTATGCAATGTATCCCAGGTAAAAGACGAAAAAAGATCCAATTTCCCCCCAGCACAACCCCATTTAAAATTCTTCCCTGCTGAACGTACATAGCATCCCTATGCTCTACTAAAAATACAAAAATTAGCCAGGGGTGGTGGCACGCACCTGTAATCTCAGCTACTCAGGAGGCTGAGACAAGAGAATCACTTGAACTCATGAGGCAGAGGTTGCAATGAACTGAGATTGTGCCACTGCACTCCAGCCTGGGCGACAGGGCGAGGCTCTGTCTCAAAAAGAAAAAAGAAAAAAAAAACTGAGACAAAATATTTATCCTACTCTGCTTACTTTTCAGGAAACGGAAACTCAACATATCAAAAACCACTCGACACTAACATTAAATCAGATTAACAGCAATCATGATGCAGAGCTGCAAGGGCCCCCAGAATTGAGTCCAACCCAATCCTTCAACCTTCTTCAGCCAAATGCTCTGGGAGGTGCTCAAAACCCCACAGGAATGAACAAGTTCCCCGTCAATGCCCAACCTCTTCTGTTTTGACTACTGAACTGGGGCGGGGGGCAGGGCGGGAGGGAAGCACCAGGAACCTAAGAGGCTGTGCCAAGGTCAAGATTTTGCAGTTAGGAGCAGATCTCCAGTTCAGGACTTTTTTTTTTTTCTTCTTTAAAGAAAGGCTCCTTAGTATTATTTTGAGGATACTACGTTGACATTCAAATTCTATGGGTAGAAAGGGAACGACTCTCTACTCTTACAACAGGCAGTGTGGGTGCTCCACCGGGCTCCTGGCAGCCAGCCCCACACCATCAGTACCTGATGGGCAACCTTGGGAACTTCAGACATCAATGTCACACCACCTGCTTCCGTCATAGACATACCGTGGGTAGTGATATCCATGTGTACATCTGGGGCTTGCTCTAAGCCTTCGTCCTCTCCCACAGCCTCTGCAACCATGAGGTCACCACTTAGGAATCTGCATGTATACTTGAAGAGGATCTGGACAAGGACACATTATTCACTCTACACATGGCTGACTATTCATCCGTTCAACAAAAAGTTGCTGAACACCTATCTTGTATCACGCTCCATTCTGGGCATGAGGACTGTAACAGCAAATTCGGCTCAGAAAGGACAGCTCTGACACCTGCTTGGCATAGTGTACAAGGAGCTCCCACAGAACCCTCAGAAACACCAGGAGATTCCCAGGTTTCTGGTTCTAAGGCTGGCTGCCATCTACTACTGCCACTGTTACACTATACTGCTCATGGTAACAAAATGCTCTTCCATTTTTCTTACCATGGATTGTCAAATAGCACAGTGAAGTAGTTACCGTTTTAATTACTTTGTAGAGGCGTATAAGCTCAGAAGAGTTAAAAGCCTTGCTCTAAAACCTTGTAAGGTCTGATCGTCACTACTACCTAGACCCACCATCCCACTCCAGCAATGACCTCCTGTGCTAACTGTATTATAGCATAAAGCTGGCAATGCTTGCAGTGGACATTAATCTGCTATTTTACCTCCACAACATCGCTCCCGCTTGTCTTCCTGTAGATAACTGCTCTGTTTCACTCTAAAAACCCACATGGTACTGGAATGGGCTACCAATCACAGTATCCCATCACTTTACCCTGTGGTTCCACTGTTGGGGACAGAGCCAAAGCTGAGCCAGCCTTAGTCCTCCAGCCCTGGCCACAGTGACTGGGCCTCACACAGACACATAACACTGGCCAGACCAATCAGAATCCTCCCATGAGGTCTTTCTGCCTGGGCTGACTGGATAGAGCTCCCTTTCTTCTCTGGTCAGGGGCTGTCAACACAAACAGAGGGAACTGAGGCCATGTTCCAGACCCGTGGGAAAAGCCCACAGCATCGATCCAAGAGGTCAAGCGTCCCAAAGGCCAGTTTCCACCACCCACCATCCATCCAAAGGTTGTGGAATAGTCTAAGTCAATACATTTCTCTTTTTGTGCCTAAGACGGTCTGAGCTAAGTTTCTGTCATTTTGCAATAAAGGTACCCTGAAATGATACACAGATAAAATCTGCCCTTCACTTAGAAACCTCTTCTCAACCATTACTTTCAAATGCTTCTTCCACTTCTCCTCAAATAACATAATTAAAACAACCAAAATTAGCCACAGAGGGTGGCATGCACCTGTAATCTCAGCTACTAAGGAGGGTGAGGCAAGAGGATGCCTTCAGCCCAGGAGTCTGAGGCTGCAGTGAGCTATGGCTGCACCACTGCACTCCACTACCTCTAAAAAATAAGTAAATAAAAAACAAAAGAACCAAAAGAAAAACTACAACAAGCTGCCGAGCACGGTGGCTCCCGCCTGTAATCCCAGCACTTTGGGAGGTCAAGCCAGGCAAATCACCTGAGGTTGGGAGTTCAAGACCAGCCTGACCAACATGGAGAAACCCTGTCTCTACTAAAAACACAAAATTAGCTAGGCATGGTGATGCATGCCTATAATCCCAGCTACTCAGGAGGCTGAGGTAGGAGAACTGCTTTAACCCAGGAGGCAGAGGTTGTGGTGAGCCAAGATTGCACCATTGCACTCCAGCCTGGGCAACAAAAGTGAAACTCTGTCTCAAAAAAAAAAAAAAAAAAAAGAAAGAAAGAAAGAAAGAAAGAAAGACTACAACAGTTGAAGCTTTTTCTTACGTCTCTTGCCCTGCTGACCCTCCAGGGCAGAGGGGATGAAGAAAAGGTGGTTGGTATCCAAAGGAAATAGAGAGAGAACAAAAGGCCCAAGCAACCTCTACTGAATAATAGATAACCCCACCTGATAATCAGTAGCCAACTGCACTAGTCCCACTGGAAAAGCCTGGCAGGGTTATTCACTCGGGGAAAAAAAACCAAACTTCCAACTCTAACTTCTGACAGTGTACAACGCCTAAATTCAAACCCCCCACTCAGCCTAGCCATCATGGTCCTCCAGATTACCTCTGCATCCCCACCTCCCTTCCACCCAGAGCCAAGGCCAATCCCCTGCCCTGCTCAGGCTGGGTAAACACACAGCTCCTCTCCACGGCTCAGCCTCTGCTGCCCACACATCCTCCCTCCATCCCGCCATGCATTCAGAGCTTCGCTTTAACACCAAATCCCAGCACTTTTGCGAAGCTCTCCTCACCTTTTCCAGCAGATGCTGTCAGCTCCATTCTCCTAAGTTTGGTGAAGCAAGTCAGACAGCTCACTAGGAGAGTAAAGAGGAGGCACAGGTGGCGTGGGGAGTGGGAACGAGAAGGAACCATCAGGTGCTGAGCATGAGAGAGGTCCAGAGGGCGCTCACCAAGTTCTGCCATTTCTGCCTCCCAAGAGACGCTTAGTGGGAATCACTTGAGCCCTCCACATTTAGACGAGAGCCACTACAGGTGAACGAGAGTATCTGAGGAATGCATGTAGCGTAGAGTTTTTTAAAAAGAAAAAGCCTGTCTGTGCATCTGTATCAGTTGATCTGTCTCATAATGTCACTCTCATGACTGTCCCATTCCCCAAACAAGCTGGCAGGCTACGGGCTAGAATTGCATCCTGTGCACCCCGGCTGCTGTGTACACCCCAGTCCCACCTGGGCCAGGCAAGTCAATGCTCCCAGTGACAGAGGCAGGCAGTGTAGCACCATTAGCCCCATCTCACAGATGAAGATACTGAGGCTCACTCCAGGAGCTCGTAGTTGAGAATCCTCAAAGGAAAAAAAATGCAGGTGTTTCCCTGAATCAAAGGAAAAAAACAAAGGACTGCCTGGGGCTCCAAGTGCCCAAGCTATAGGCTCGGGTAAAACTGGGAAAAACAAGAGACCCAACTGAGCCACTCAGAAGTAAAAAACAACTCTGTCCTCTCCCTACCACCAGCTGGAGTGAAGATGTTCACTTGTTCCCTACAGATCCATGTATCAAATCCAGGACAAGAGAATGCTACATAATTTCAAAGTCCCCCAGTGACAAGAAATGGTTCTGAAATTATAGTGGGAAGGCCTAACCAGGGAACAGGAAAAACCACCCCTAGACAAGGAATCAGGAGCACTGGGCTTGGCCACTCTGGCACCTTTCTGCCCTGCAGCTTCTTCCTCACAGACAGGGCCCTGGAACCAAATGACATGAACATGATAAGACACCACTCATCTCCCTGGGTTGCCACAGAATCAATGTTATGAAGAACAAAATCCTGAATGGCAATGCCCTATCAATACCGGAATAAGAGCTACACCCCTAACAGCAACAACAAAAAAAACATCACTGTATGTTTCCTAGTCACTCCACAACCCCAGGCCTGAGCGTGGTAGGTTATAAATACGTGGGGATCTAACTGATGAAGTGTTGCCCCGATGGGTTGGGTTTGCTCACCTGCCCACCCACACCCAGGCACATGTCCTCCCCAGCTTCTTTCTGGTTCCAGGCCCCACGTGGTGGGCTGCTGCAGATGCAGACTCCACTAGCACCCAAGTGCCAGTGGGGGATGGGCATTCTGGACCAGGGGCCCACACAGGGTGTGGAATCTATCAAGGAAGCCCCTAGGAGGGTGATGGCATCACCTCCAACATAGAGAGATGGTGACAAAGCAGCCATCCCTTGACACTGAGGATCCTGGGGAGTCAGCTGGTTCCTCTCTCAGGCTCCGCAAGGGCCTCAAACTGACGCCAACTCACACACAGAGCTGCCAGCCAGAACAAAAAGTGGAAATCACTCAGGAGTGGAAGGAGGCAGGACCAAGTGCTATGTTTCCCTGACTATAGCTCCTCAAGGAAGAAGACCTCCATTCCTTCAAGCAGAGCTGTTATTTTATGCACTGAGCTTTGACCATAAGAAACACTTCCTGGCTAAAAGAAAAAAAAAAGGAAAAAACTGGGGACCTACAACACAGCAATTCACCCTTCACAAAGACCCCATATGCACAAGCCAGTGCAGTGGCTCACACCTATAATCCCAACACTTTGGGAGGCCAAGGCAAGCAGATAACTTGAGCTCAGGAGCTCAAGACCATCCTAGACTACATGTAGAAACCCTATCTTTACAAAATATACAAAAATTAGCTGGTGTGGTGGCATGTGCCTGTGGTCTCAGCTACTTGGGGGGCTGAGGTGGGAGGATCGTGTGAGCCCAGGAAGCGGAGGCTACAGTGAGCCCAGATTGTGCTACTGCACTCCAGCCTGGGCGACACAGTGAGAACCTGCCTCAGACAAAAACAAAAAATTCTCACTCTTAAGTGGGAGTTGAACAATGAGAACACATGGACACAGGGAGAGGAACATCACACACCAGGGCCTGTCGGGGAGTGGGGGGCTAGGGAAGAGACAACATTAGGAGAAATACCTAATGTAGATGACGGGTTACAGCAAACCACCATGACACATGTATACCTGTGTAACAAACCTGCACGTTCTGCACGTCTACCCCAGAACTTAAAGTATAATAAAAAAGAAAAAAGAAAGCTCCCAACACACCACTGTTTGCTGACACACCATTTCGCCCTCTCCCCTAGGGGCTCCAGGTGGCATCCTGCCATACCAAATGCTGTCCTAATTTTTTTTTTTTCTTTTCTTTTTTCTTTTTTTTGAAGACAGAGTCTTGCTCTGTCACCCAGGCTGGAATGCAGCAGCACAATGTCAGCTCACTGCAACCTCCAATTCCCAGATTCAAGCGATTTTCCTGCCTCAGCCTCCCAAGTAGCTGGGACTACAGGCGCCCATCACCACACCCAGCTAATTTTTGTATTTTTAGTAGAGACATGGTTTCACCATGTTGGCCAGGCTGGTCTTGAACTCGTGGCCTCAAGTGATCTGCCTGTCTCAGCCTCCCAAAGTGCTGGGATTACAGGCATGAGCCACTGCACCCAACCAACTTTTTTCTAATGTATTAAATAAAATGAACTTCTCCTTGAAAATTATTCTCCTAAGGATTTCTCCAAAGCCACAGAACTCGCACTGTGGTTAAACTAGGGTCTGAAATCAATGCCCTAGGTGATAAAATCCAAACCCTAACCTCTGCCTTCCTTAGAGGTCAAGACTAGCTCCTAGAACTTCAGCCCTAAGAGGCCTCACATTCTCCACCAGGCATAGAAAAGGGGAGACCTAATTAATGGCAATTGATCCATCAATCAATTTCCAGAAATTAAAGCGAGTGTTGATTCACATGCTTCCCAAAGCAGACTTCTAGTCTGCACTCTTAACTTCTGTGCTTCCTAGGAAAGACTTCCAGAAGTAGACCTTAACTTCTTCCTTCAGAGATAGATTAGATAGATACATAGATACAATTAAAAAGAAAAAAAAATTACTTTGTTGAGATCCCCTCTGTCCTTATCCTCATGGCCACATCTTCCTAGCATCCCAAAGCACCATCCCAGGAAAGGACTAGGTTTGCCCAGCAACTCTGACATGACCACAATTGAGGTGGGGGAAGAACGCAGGTTTGAGGGACAGAGGCGCAAGTCAGAAGCTCAAAGTGGAGATAGGAGGGCCACCAATGAAATGACCGGCTGTGTGGCCAGCAGTTTAATCTGTTCAGTTTCCTTCAGCTATAAAAAGTGAGGTTGAGATGGCCAACATAAGAGAGCTGTTACCAGGAACGCTTTATAAAATCACTCCCTTAATAAGTGAGGATTTTAACAGCCAAATAAATGGGTCCCATCAGCCTTTGACCTTCAAGTTGCTAAGGGCAGTTTCTCAGCCCTCTCAGTTCACTTGTTTTTCTTTTATGCATATACCTTTATTTATTTTTACTGTACCTATCAATTCACTGTTAAAACAAGGACAAGACCTAGAAAGATGGCATTGTTTCCTGGCTCCGAACAAGTTAAATCAAACAATGGGTCACCATTCAAAATTCCTGGTGCCCAACACTTTCTGAGCATTTTAAACACTCCAACCCAGAGTTTTCTCTCTGGCAAAGAATAACAGAAAGCTCACGGAGTGGCAACCGTGATAAAACATAGAGCCTGCCGCAACAGTAGGTGCCCAATAAATGCTAGTTCTCTTCCTGCCTCAGTGCCATGTCTTATTCCTCCAGCTGCATTGTCTAAAATGCTGGCTTCCACACTCCGCGGCCAGGCCAGGACAAGCCTACCACTCGTCAGAGACTCCCGCCAGTTATCCATTCTTGCCCCCAGACACACATTTACAAATCAGTCATCCCGAAGACCAAGGTCGCAGGGGTTCCAAAAGGCACCCCCAAGGGAACCAGCCTCCAGCCTTCCTCCTCATGCAGCTCCGTGTGCTCAGGGAAGGAACTCAGCCCCAGCAGCCACTACTAGGATTTTCCCATGGTGCAATGCAACTTCCCCAACTTTTCCGGGCCCACAGTTTCCAAAAAAACCCAGGCAGGCATTGTGCACAATCAGCCACAAGTCTGAGGGAGATTGGGCTCTGGGCAGAGGAAAGGGAGCTGGGACAGCCAGAAAATGAAAAGGCAGCGGTGGCCGTGGCACAGGATGGCAGGGACCAAAATTTAAGAGTACGGGTCCTGGCCCAGGTCCCATTCTTCCAGACGGTACCCTTGGTTAAAGGCTAGCACAGGCTCCCAAAGGACTAGCGGATGGTGAGGAGCCTCAGAAAAGGGACTGACAGACATCCTCAGAGGTGCCCCCTGCCCGCTACTGGACCTGGTGGCCCCCGGGGACCCTGCCGCCGAGGCACCTGAGGGTGAAGGCCTTCAGTGGGGGGCATTGTTCACAGCGAACCGGGGGCCCGCAGAGGCGGCGGGTCTCAGGGTCCTCGCACCGCCGCCTCCCCAGCCAGGCTAGAGAAGCGGGTCCACCGCGGCCATCGCCAGGTGGAGCGGCGGCCCCGGCGAGGTCCCCCTCGGCCAGCAGGAGGGAGAAGCGGAGGGCGCGTCCCAGAGGCGGGGGCCGGGGGTCTGCCACTCACCGGCGCCCTCGGCGGGCTGCGGCGGCCCGACGACGCCGTTCAGGTAGAGAATGGGCAGCAGGTGAGGCTGCGTCTTCTCCAGCGCCGCCCGCAGGTCCTGGAAGTGGTCCCGCTCCTTGGCCAGGAGCAGCTTGAGCAGCAGCTCCGCCTTGGCGCCTCCCGCCTCCTCGTCCAGCTGCCGCCGCTCGCCAGGGCTGAGCGCTCCCGCGGCCTCGAGCAGCCCGAGCACGGCTTCCACCTCCGTCATGGCCTGGGCCAGGCTCTGCTGACACTGGGCGAGCAGCTCCCGGCGCTGGGGCTCCATGGTGGCGGGCCGCGCCGCCCCTCCCCGCCGGACGTCCCCCGAGGCCGGCTGGCGGGTGGGCGGGCGGCCGAGCGCCTCGGCGGCAGCCCTAGCGCGCCGGGAGCCGCGAGGCGGCGGGGGCCATGGGCCGGGGCTGGGGCAGGGGCCTGGGCGAGCTAGGGGCCCGGGGCGGCGGGCGGCGCTCAGCAGCGGCCGCCTCCCGGGCTCCGGAGCGCAGCCATGTTGGCTGCCGCGGCGGCGGGACTGGAAGAGGAGGAGGAGGAGACGGAGGAGGAGAAGGAGGAGGCGGAGGTGGGGACGGCGGCCGGGGCGCGCCCCGAGGCCGGGCTCCAGCCGGGCATGCTCCCCCTCCCCCTCAGCCTCCGCGCGCGCCGCCCCCCGCAAGCGAGACTACAACTCCCGGGGGAAAGTAGCCCGGACCGTGTTCCCCGGGCCCTCGACGGCTCCGGCCTGGCTCAGAGGCCGCCCCGGCCCCCGTGCGCCCCGGCCCGGCTCACCGGGGCCCCGCGGCCGCCGCCCGCTCCGCCATGGCCCCCGCCCAGCCGCCGCCGGCCCGTCCCTCCTCTCTCTCTCCACTCCCTAGGCCGTCCCTCCGGGAGGCGGCAGCGGCGGGGGAGGGGACGGGCAGAGGGGAGGGGTCCCCGGCCCCCCGCCCCTGGCCCGCCCGCTAGGCGGGGACGCAGCGCTGGCTCGTTCCTGGTCCCCCGAGGCCCAGGCGCAGCCGGGGGTGGGGGCCGACGAGTCAGGCCGGGCACGCGGCCAGCCCACAAGCTGCTGGAGACCCCCTCATACAAATTCTGCACCCCAATCCAGTGGCTCCTAATCCGAGAATTCCAAAATAAAGCCTGGAGACAAATGGGGGGGAGGGCTTCCCCTAAATTTGGACATCTCCAGATTAAGACCTCCACCGAAAACGTGAGGCTTTCCTTCTCCAAAGAGGTCCTAAGTAGAGAATTTCCCAATAAAATCGTCTCAACTGAGACTCATCGAATAGGCTGGTCCCCGCGCCAGCATTTGAGAAGAGCTGGTCCCCAGAGTCTAAAGGAGTTGGAATGTTGGCATGAGGAAGGAGGAATCGCTGGATGAGGAAGATAAAGGTGGGCGTCTACGGTGCAGTCCTTAGTCTTTTGGCAAGTGAGGCGCTCTCCTTCTAAATGTCTCAAAGGGAGACAAATCAGCTGGCTACCTTGCTTCCTTCGATGACCTGGAAAGGCGCTGCAGTCCCACCTTAAAGCCCAAGAACGTCTTCTCTTCCACGACAGCCGTTTGTGGACACGTACAGCTTACCTCCCTGACTGCCGGTCCTTCAAAGCTGGAACCCGTACTGCGCCCAGTGACCCCCTCAGTGCACCTCTGTAGAGTGGGAACCCAGATCCATTTCAAACATCTGCGTTGGAATGAGTGGATCTCTCTGGGGACCTGGGGGTGGGGGGCACTTTGTCTACCAACACTGCCAGTCCCAGCCACATGCTTCCTCTCTTCCCTCAAAACGCAACCTCTTCGTAGTCTGCTTCTTCAAGGGAAGAAGTCGTTTTAATTTATGGAAACAAACTCACTCTATAGTAGAAAGAACAAGAGTATCAGAATTTGCCCTTTGGTTTTGGACTCCCTCTAAAGAGCCGCACAAGGTGGAACAAAGCAATAACCCTTGCTGATCTGTTTTGTCCTCAGGAGAAATAGTGGAGGGAGAATGTATTAGATCAGAGGTTTTTAGAGCCTTGGCTTCATGAATAAGCTCAAGGATGTCAATGAAGTGACATTCTTGATCGCTTCATTGTTGACATCAATGATCTCTTTTTTGTGAGCATTTATGTATTTTTCTGGGATGGGGATCCATAGAGTTATGAAGTTTTTAAAGGCCTCCACATGGACCCCAATATGGCAGAACTGAACTAGTTAAAGATACCTGCCTGCTTGGGTAATCTGAGGCTCTATGGCTAAGCAAGATTTTAGGGAGTGGAAGGCTGGCCATTGGACAGTATTAGGGTTCCAGACAGGCTCCCTGGCTCTTCGCTCCCACTCCTGCCCCTGAGATATAGTTCCTCTTTCTGGCCACCACTTTCCTTAAGGCAACCCCAGAGTTTAAATCATCTACAAGGCAGTCACCTTTCAGGCATCTTTCACCTGGCACCTGTGTTCTTAGCTGGATTAACTAGAAAGCTAGCTGGAGGAAGGAAGGTGAAAGTGGAGGAAGCGGAAAAGAGGAAAAGTTGGAGACTAATTTGGCTTATGATGAGAACCATATTTTCTGGTCAGGCGAAGTGGATCATGCCTGTAATCCCAGGACTTTCGGAGGCTGAGGAGGGCGGATTGCCTGAGCTCAGGACTTGGAGATCAGCCTGGCCAACATGGTAAAACCCTGTCTCTACCAAAAATACAAAAATTTAGCCAGGCATGGTGGTGCACACCTGTAATCTCAGCTGCTTGGAAGACTGAGGCACGAAAATTGCTTGAACCCAGGAGGTAGAGGTTGCAGTGAGCTGAGATTGCACCACTGGACTCCAGCCTGGGCGACAGAGTAAGACTCTGTTAAAGAAAAAAAAAAAAAACAAAACAAAACCTTTTTGAGACACTCTGTCTCTGTTACCCAGGCTGGATTGCAGTGGGGCAAACACAGTTCACTGCAGCCTCAACTTCCTGGGCTCAAGCAACTCTCCTGCCTCAGCCTCCAGAGTAGCTGGGACCATAGGTGCTTGCCACTATACCTGGCTAATTTTATTAATATTTTGTAGAGACAGGGTCTTGCCACATTGCCCAGGCTGGTCTTGAAATCCTTGGCTCAAGTTATCCTCCTGCCTCAGTCTCCCAAAGTTCTGAGATTACAGGCGAGAGTTACCACCAAGACCAATTTTAGGATTCCTTCAACCAATGACCTTGGTGTGACCTTGTACTTCTGCAGCATTTTATACCCTCTGGGGCACATCCTTGTAGTGGGTTGAATTGTATTCCCTTAAAAGATATGTTCAAGTCCTAACCCCCAGTACCTGTGAATGTGACTTACTTAGAAATAAGGTCTTTGCAGATGTAATCAAGTTCAAATGAGGTCATACTGGATTAGGGTGGGTCCTCATCCAATGACTGGTGTTCTCATTGGAAGAAGGAAATTTGGATGCAAAGACGCAGAGAAAATGCCATGTGAAGATGGATCAGAGAGTAAAGTGATGCGGCTGCAAGCCAAGGAATGTGAAGAATGGCCAGCCACCACCGGAAGCCAGGGTAGACCTCGACACAGATTCTCCCTGACAGCCTCCAGAAATAACCAACCCTGCCAACACTTGGATTTCAGACTTCTGACCTAGAGAAGTATGAACCAATAAAATAACTGCAGTGGAGTCAGTGGTTCTTGTTTTAAGCCACCCAGTTTGTGGTCATTGGTTACGGCAGTCCTAAGAAACTCAAACTCACCTCAGCACAGTGGAGAAGTGAGAAGGACAAAGACTGAGGTCCCTATTTTACAAATCACCCTATCACCTCACTCTTCTACTGCCTAAGGGCGTCTCTGTAGATTTACCCACCTTTCCTCCTTTCTTCCAGTCTTAGAAAAAGAGGGCCCCTTGTCTTTGAGGAGAGCCCTCCCATGCTCTGGATACAGTCTGTGTCCCCCTCTCCCCCACCCCTCACGCACACTCACACACAGTCTACCTCTGCTCTGGTTCGGGGCCCTTCTCATTTGTCAAAAATAGGCTTGAGTCTCCCCATTCTCAAGGGTCCTCCCTTTCCTCCCACGTTTCCTCTGGAAACAATCATTGTTTGACATTGGGACCTCCACATCTCATAGACTGTTCACTGCTTGGTTGTTGCTTTATAATCCCGCTTTTTTTTTTTTTTTTCATTCTTGTGTTTAGGGTTTTTTAAAATTTTTTAATTTATTTTATTTATTTATTTTATTTATTTTATTTTATTTTTCAAACAGAGTCTCGATCTGTCGCCAGGCACCAGGCTGAAGTGCAGTGGCGCAATCTCGGTTCACTGCAACCTCCGCCTCCCAGGTTCAAGCAATTCCGCTGACTCAGCCTCCTGAGCAGCTGGGACTACAGGTGTGTGCCACCATGCCCAGCTAATTTTTCTATTTTTCAGTAGAGACAAGGTTTTACCATGTTGGCCAGGATGGTCTTGATCTCTTGACCTCGTGATCTGCCCACCTCAGCCTC
>CAUYLG010018712.1:0-24021 GCA_963573385.1 Cacajao melanocephalus
TAAGAATGAATTAGTTTTATGTACATACTTAAAACAATGGATGGGCCGGGCACAGTGGCTCAAGCCTGTAATCCCAGCACTTTGGGAGGCCGAGGCGGGTGGATCACCTGAGGTCAGGAGTTCAAGACCAGCCTGACCAACATGGAGAAACCCTGTCTCTATTTTTTAAAAAAAATGTCTGACTAAGAGAGTAGTGAGTAAGTACTCACTACTGTTCTTACTGTTACCTTAAACTTAAAAAACTGGCTTCTTTCTCCCCATCTCTAGTTTTAACTCAATTTAACAAACTTTCCAAAATCAATCCTCCACAAATAGCTCGTTATCATTCTCCTTAACCAATAACCTCCAGTATAAACTTTTACATCCATCCATCCATCCATCCATCCAGCCAAGGCAGGGTCTTACTCCATCACTCAGGCTGGAGTGCAGTGGTGCAATCATGGCTCACTGCAGCCTCAAACTCCTGGGCTTGAGGGATACTCCTACCTCAGCCACCCAAGTAGGTGGGACTATGGGCACATGCCTTCACACCTGGTTAATTAAATAAAATTTTTTTGGCCAGGTGAGGTGGCTCATGCTTGTAATCCCAGCACTTTGGGAGGCCGAGGGGGGCGGATCACCTGAGGTCAGGAGTTCAAGACCAGCCTGGCCAATGTGGTAAAACCACATCTCTACTAAAAATACAAAAATTAGCTGGGTGTGGTGGTACACGCCTGTAGCCCTAGCTACTCAGGAGGCTGAGGCAGGAGAATCCCTTGAACCCAGGAGGCAGAGGTTGCAGTGAGCGAGACTGCTCCATTGCACTCCAGCCTGGGCAGCAAGAGCGGAAAAACTCTTGTCTCAAAAAAAAAAATTTTTTTTTTTTTAAGAGACAAGGTCTTACTTTATTACCCAGGCTGGTCTCAAACTTCTGGCCTCAAGTGATCCACCCGAGTCAGCCTCCTCCAAAGTGTTAGGATTATAGGCACGAGCCTGGCCCTTTTAAAAGATGGTATTCCAGCTGGGCACAGTGGCTCACGCCTGTAATCCCAACACTTTGGGAGGCTGAGGCAGAAGGATTACAAGGTCAGGAGTTCGAGACCAGCCTGACCAACATGGTGAAACCCTGTCTCTACTAAAAATACAAAAATTAACCGGGCATGGTGGCGCGTACCTGTAATCCCAGCTACTGGGGAGGCTGAGGCAGGAGAATTGCTTGATTCTGGAAGGCAGAGGTTGCAGTGAGCCAAGATCACACGGCTGCACTCTAGCCTGGTGACAGAGCAAGACTCCATCTCTCAAACACACACACACACACACACACGCACACACAAAATGGGTACACAAATGTTCACAGCAGCATTATTCATAATTGCCTCATAGTTGCCCCAAAGTGGAAACAACTCAAATGTCCACCAAAGCATAAACAAATAATATGGATAGGAATGGATACATACAATGAATAAAATCGAATATTATGCAGGCGTTAAAAAGGAATGGAGTACGGACACATGCTACGGTGTGAATGAACCTTAAAATCATTATGCAAAGTGAAAGACAGGCATGCAAGGGAACATACCATAAATTCCATTTTTATGAAATGTCCAGAATACGCAAATCCATAGAGACAGAACACAGATTGGTGGTTGCTAAGGGCTGAGGGGAGGGAGAAATGGGGAGTGATTGCTAAAGGCTGTGGGTTTTTTGATGGGATGATGAGAATGGTCTGGAATTAGATAGTGGTGATAACTGAATAACTCTGAGAATATACTTCGAAGGGTGAATTTTATAGTATATGATTATATCTCAGTAAAGCTATTTCTAAAAAGACAAAGAGGTGAAACACTTGCTCCAGGTCGGTCCCATACTACTGAGGGGTGCTATCTGGTCTGGACCCGCTAAGAACCTGCACTTATTTGGACCACTGCACCAGGCTGCATGCGTGTTGAGGACTTAAGGTGGTTTGTCATTTTCTAGGTACTTTTCTGCCTGTTGGTTATATTTCATAATTTAAAGAGAGCAAAGAATAAAAAATTAAAATAAGAAACCTAGGGAGGCCGAGGCAGGTGGATCACGAGGTCAAGAGATCGAGACCATCCTGGCCAACATGGTGAAACCCCGTCTCTACTAAAAAAAAATACAAAAAAATTAGCTGGGTGTGGTGGCGCACGCCTGTAGTCCCAGCTACTCGGGAGGCTGAGGCAAGATAATTGCTTGAACCCAGGAGGCGGAGGTTGCAGTGAGCTGAGGTCACGCCACTGCACTCCAGCCTGGCGCCTGGCGACGGACTAAGACTCTGCCTCAAAAAAAAAAAAAAAAACCTAATACTGAGGGGCTTTGATTTTGGCAAAGGCTAGGGCTGGGTGACTGATGAAAAAGATGATGTATACACATTGCTTCTGATCTGAAAAGTATAAGGCAAGGAGCCAGGTTCAAGACTGTCAAACCTATCAGCTCCAATGAATGACTAAAGACTCTGGACAGAATATAGAGAGCAAGTTCCCTGGTTATGTTTACTGCTTTACTGTTGATACCAACATTATTAAATATATTAAGTTGTGGTGGTCACCTAGTATAGGGATTTTTTTTTTTTGAGACAGTCTCGCTTTGTCGCCCAGGCTGGAGTACAGTGGCACCATCTCAGCTCACTGCAACCTCTGTCTCCAGGTTCAAGAGATTCTCCTGCCTCAGCCTCCTGTGTAGCTGGGATGATAGGCATATGCCACTGTGTCTGGCTAACTTTTGTATTTTTAGTAGAGACGGGGTTTCACCATGTTGGCCAGCCTGGTCTTGAACTCCCGACCTCAAGTGATCCACCTGCCTCAGCCTCCCAAAGTGTTGGAATTACAAGCATGAGCCACTGTGCCCGGCCAAGTATAGGGATTTTGAGGGAAAGAAAAAATAATAAAGGATTAAGACTTCATTCATATTAAAATTGGACTAGTATCAAGTAAGAAGGCTATCACATGTAGAAGTAGGTCAATACCAGAGCCATCTGCTCTTTTTTTTTTTCTTGCTAAATACTACTTTATATGCAATCTGGAAGGCAATTGTCTTTTTAAAAAATCATATTAAACAGATGGGAAAAGAATAGAAGGAATAAAAGCATTTGGCTCACAAAGAAACAAACAAGGAAAAATGTACCCAGGCAACATAAAGATGAGAATATTCTGGGAAGACAATCAGTTAAAAATCTTTATGTCACAGCCAAATCACTGCATATTACAATGGGAAGAACAGTGAATGGAGGAGGGGAAAAGGGAAGGGGAGGGAAGAAAGGAGAAGGTAGAGAAGGGACCTACTTGTAAATATAAAAATCAAGTTTCAATCAGCAGGTTACCACATATTTAAAACTCTCATTTAATATAGGATATAAGGTCTTGGCCAAAAATGCACAATCTCAAAAATAAAGAGAGTAGACTCAGACAAGAATCATCACAGCTGCTAAAACCTTTAGGTGACGGTTGTTGGTGAGTGACATTTAGTCTCAAAGTACTATTCACATATTACTTATTATTCATAAAGGGGAAATGGTTCATTTCTGTGGATAAATCTGGTGGACAATACCTTAACTGGGTGATCGAACATCTCCAATCATGGGCTAAACTGACATTATGTGCCTCCAGATATGATTTGCTGAAAAGAATACACAAACTAAATCATGAAGAAACAACCAGACAGGTTCAAATTGTGAGACTCTCATCAATGATCCCACCCCCACCCAAAACAGGTGGAACTGTTCTAGGTTAAAGGGAACTGAAGAGACACAACCACCCAGAATGTAATTCAATTACAGGCCTGCGGTGGTTCAGGCCTGTAATCCCATACTATGGGAGGTTGAGGTGGGAGGATCACTTGAGGTCAAGAGTTCAAGACCAGCCTGGCCAACATGGTGAATCCCTGTCTCTACTAAAAATATAAAAATCAGTTGGGCGTGGTGGCACACGCCTATAGTTGCAGCTACTCAGGAGGCTGAGGCACAAGAATCTCTTGAAGCCGGGAGGCAGAGGTTGCAGTGAGCCAAGATTGTACCACTTGCACTCTAAGCTAGGCAACTGAGTGAGACTGTCTCAAAACAAAACAAAAAGCCCACAGCTCTAAAGGCCATTACATATTAGATATTATTTTATCACTGCTAAATTTGAGAGTGACAATGGCATTGAGCTTGTGTAGAAGAATGCCCTGGCTCGGAGTAGATACACCATCAAGTATTTGAGAGTAAATGGTCAGGACATCTGCAACTTACTTTGGAAGGAGAAAGGAAGAATGACTGTGGTGGGGAGTGTGGGAAAGTAAATCTAACAACTGTGAACACTGGTTCAACCTAAGTGAAGTATGTAAAGGTACTCACTGTTCTATTCTTTCCACTTTTCAGTCAGTTACATTTTTTTCAAAATCAAAATTAAGGGCAAAAATTCCAAAAAAGAAAAACACAGCAACGAGAGCAGAGACTCTCACTTTGAAACCGTCCCTGGTGGTAAATAAAAATCTGGACTTCTCAGCCAGGCGCGGTGGCTCACGCCTGTAATCCCAGCACTTTGTGAGGCTGAAATGGGTGGATCATCTGAGGTCAGGAGTTCGAGACCAGCCTGACCAACATGGAGAAACCCCGTCTCTACTAAAAATACAAAAAATTAGCCTGGCATGGTGGCGCACGCCTGTAATCCCAGCTACTGGAGAGACTGAGGCAGGAGAATTACTTGAACCTGAAAGGGGGAGGTTGCAGTAAGCTGAAATCGTGCCACTGCACTCCAGCCTGGGCAACAAGAGAGAAACCCCATCTCAAAAGAAGAAAAAAACAAAAACTGGACTTCTTAGACGTTGTGCTGCACCTGGTAGGCCACCAGCATGCAAGTCTGGCTCTCTCATGCCACCGTGGCCCCACAGTGTCCATGTGTTATCATTATCTTCATGTCCAAATCCGGCCGGCAACTTCAGCCATCCCTTTGGGAAGAAGCTACATCAGTATCACTTTCCAGATGACTAAAAGCATTTGCTGTAGCCCATAAATAATGACCATCTGCATTATGGAAAAATAAGAAATGATCTGAAGCTACCACTGAAGCTGCCATGTAGTCCTATGTTAGGCTCAGAATTTCTTTTTCTTTTTTTTGAGACAGGGTCTCACTCTGTCCTTCAGGCTGGAGTGCAGAGGCATGATCACGGCTCACTGCAGCCCTGACCTCCTGCAGCCTTGACCTCCCTCAGCCTCCTAAGTAGCTGGGACCACAGGCATGTGCCACCACGCCGGGCTAATTTTTTTTTTTTTTTTTTAAGAGATAGGGTCTTTCTACGTTGCCCAGGCTGGTCATGAACTCCTGAGCTCAAGTGATCCATTTACCTCGGCCTCTCAAAGTGCTGGGATGACAAGTGTGAGCCACTGCACCCGCCAGCCTCAGAATTTCTAATGAAGGATTATATCTGTAATAAATTCTAGATCAACTCATCTTAGAATGTGTCTCTTGGACAATTCAAATCTTTCAGTTCAAGAAAAGACTTCTCAGCTACTACAATACCCTGTTTCTGTACTACTTAAATGAAATATAATCCCTTTCCTCGTTTGAAAGTTAAAAACAAACAAAACAGGCAATTTATTAATATATCTACACATGTTACCAATATTTTCCTCATTAAAGTTCACGGCCTTCCTCTTACCATTGAGAATTACAGTATTTAGTTTCTACCTAGCAAAATTTTCTTTGAAGAGTGCCTTGATTTAGGCCAACTCCCAGGGACGTATGCCATCGGAGAAACCAGAAATAACCAAATTGTCCAAAACAGAGGAATGATAAGACTATAAAGTATTAACCTAATGGTACAACCAGTTAAATGACATACAAAAGCTATGTTGAAATATACAAACCATGTAGACACATTTTTAAATTTTTATTTATTTATTTTATTGAGACAGAGTCTTGACACAATCTTGGCTCACTGCAACCTCTACCTCTCGGGTTCAAGCAAATCTCTTGTCCCAGCCTCTTGAGTAGCTGGGACCATAGGCACCTACCACCAATGCCCAGCTAATTTTTTTTCTTTTGAGACGGAATTTCACTCTTGTTGCCCAGACTGGAGTGCAATGGTGCAACCTCGGCTCACTGCAATCTCTGCCTCCTGGGTTCAAGCGATTCTCCTCCCTCAGCCTACCGAGTAGCTGAGATTACAGGTGCCCACCACCATGCCCAACTAATTTTTTGTATTTTTAGTAGAGACAGCGTTTCACCACGTTGGCCAGGCTGATCTCGAACTCCTGACCTCAGGTGATCTGCCCACCTCAGTCAAATCCCAAAGTGCTGGGATTACAGGTGTGAGCCACTGTGCCTGGCCCTAATTTTTGTATTTTCAGTAGAGATGGGGTTTCACCACGTTGGCCAGGCTGGTCTTCAACTCTTGGCCTCAAGTGATCCACCCACCACGACCTCCCAAACTGCTGGGATTACAGGTGTGAGCCATCCCACCTGACCCATAGACAGATTCTTTTTATAGTAGAAATAAAAGCATGTTAAATGAAAAGTATATACAACACGTATGAAGGGGACAAATAGAGAAACGTCAAAGAGAAGTGTAAACAGTTGTTACATTTAGGTGAAGGAGATTTCTGGTACAATTTTTTTAAAGTTTTTGATTAAATTGTGTTTAAGATGAAAACTTGAAATATAAATTTAATAATCAACAGGGAATTGGTACTATTGACTCTACCACAGGAACCAAGTTTAAAGAGACACGAAAACACAGGAAGAAATATTTCCTAACATGATAATATCCAGGTTATGACACTGTCTTACCTGGATAGCTCAAGTAGTGATTAAAGACTGTTAATACAGATTAATTTGTAATTCTGACATCTATTTATATATATGTGTGGCTCTCTTTCATCTTTGATATGACTAAGCAAACTGGTACCAACTGCAAATAGAATGAAATACACAGAAAGCCACTCCCAATGGTACTAGAATTTCTTTAAAATAGTACACTTTCTAGCTGGGCATGGTGACTCACACCTGCAGTCCAAGCTACTCAGAAGGCTGGGCTGGGAGCACTCCCAGGAGGTCAAGGCTGCAGTGCTATGATCACGCCACTGTGCTCAAGCCTAGGCCACAAAGCGAGACCCCATTACTAAACACAAACAAAGAAACAAACAAACATATCTCTTACCTCTAATCACATGCCTGAACACGGCTGGCTTACGTGAAGGCCCTCGATCGTTCAAGCCTAACAATGCAAGGCCTCTAGAAAGCTATCATGACAGAGCAGATCACAGGAAACCTCAGCTGTTGGTTCCTAACTTCACTCCTACTCAAAGGCCAACAGAACTGGGGGGGAATCTTCCTGTTTTGTCGATACCAGTTTATTCTGTGTCAAGAACCCATATCTAAAACCTATGCAGAGTTTGTATTCCCCCTGGATTCTTTATTACCTCAAGAAAGTGAAACAGATCAGAGCAGTTTCCAAGAACAGAGGCACCGCAGGGCAATCTTGCCAAGGAGGCCCTGAGATGTTTCTCCCTCTACTGATCTCTATGTCTTCTATGTACATCAACACAAACCTCCACCCAATGATCTCTGCCATCAAGAGACCAATAATACCT
Source organism: Cacajao melanocephalus (assembly GCA_963573385.1). Classification (NCBI taxonomy): domain Eukaryota; kingdom Metazoa; phylum Chordata; class Mammalia; order Primates; family Pitheciidae; genus Cacajao; species Cacajao melanocephalus. The sequence goes on from CAUYLG010018712.1 coordinate 7,568, forward strand.
TAGAAAAGCACACCCCTATCCACCGAACCCAAACTAAATGCAGAATAGGCCTTTTGCCCCATTTTCCAGGCAGCTGTGTTCCTTTAATTTGCCAGGAATTAAAATCTGTTTCATTTTTACTTAGACATAACTTGAATATAAGTCATTTCAAATAACAAACTAAAAATTGAACTTAGTATGTTTTAGTTAATACAACAGAAAACTGAAATCTCCTCTTTTAAGAAAGAAATGCCTCATCAGCTAATTAGTTCCCTTGTTTGCTTACTGAGTGATAGGAAACCCACCTACAGCTTTCTGAAAATAATCCCAAGGTATGGGGTGTCCTACTACCTATGTTTAAGTAAAACAAGTTCTGCAGAAAAAGTGGATCCAACAAGTAGCAGGTTTGTTAAAAAGCTAAATCTTGGCCAGGTGTAGTGGCTCACACCTGTAATCCTAGCACTTTGGGAGGCTGAGGCAGGAGGATCACCTGAGTTCAGTGGTTCCAGACCAGCCTGGGCAATATATCAAGGCTCTGTCTTTACAAAGAAAGCAAAACAAAAAGTAGTAGTGTGTGGTGGCACACACCTGTAGTCTTAGTTACTTGGGAGGATGAGACGGGATAATCACTTGAGCCCAGGAGTTAGCAGCTGCAGTGCGCTATGATTGTGCCACTGCATGCCAGATGGACGACAGAGCGAGACCCTGTCTCTAAAAAAAAAAAAAAGTATGAAAAAAACGAAGGAGCAGCTAATTCTGGGCCAGGCACAGTCGCTCATGCCTGTAAACCTAGCACTCTGGAGGCCGAGATGGGAAGACCAATTAGGCCAGGAGTTTGAGATAAGCCTAGGCAACATAGGGAGACTCCATCTCTACAAAAAATTTAAAAATTAGCCCGATGTGGTGGGGCATGCCTGTAGTTCTAGCTACTCAGGAGACAGGCAGGAGGATTGCTTAAGCCCAGGAGTTCAAGGCTACTGTGAGCCATGATCGTGCCGCTGCACTCCAGCCTGGGTGACAGAGTGAGACTGAGATCTTATCCTTAAAAAAAAAAAAAAAAAAAAAAAAACGAAACAGGCCAGGCATGGTGGCTCACCCCTGTAATCCCAGCACTTTGGGAGGCTGAGGAGGGCAGATCACGAGGTCAAGAGATCGAGATCACCCTGGTCAACATGGTGAAACCCCGTCTCTACTAAACATACAAAAATTAGCTGGGAGTGGTGGCACACGCCTGTAGTCTCAGCTACTCAGGAGGCTGAGGCAGGAGAATTGCTTGAACCTGGGAGGCGGAGGTTGCGGTGGGCCACAATCGTGCAATTGCACTCCAGCCTGGGCAACAAGAGTTTCAAAAAGTTTTTTGAAACTGTTTCAAAAAAACAAAAACAAAAACACCTTATGCTAATTCTGAGAAGAAATGACATTTAAATGAGAGCTCATGTCTTATCAAATCAAAATGTCCTGCTAGGAAAAAAAAGAACAGCTATCGAGGTATAAAAAGCAATACCATTACCAGGACATTGCACATTAAGATGAATTAAAATTGTGCACAAAATAACTGTCCACATTTTACACAGCACTCACAGTGGGACTCTGCAATAAAATGCAGTTATTTTTGCTAAAGCAAACTACTTTTTCTGGTAACAGACTATCTCTCACTATACCTCTACTAGAGTATCTACATACGACTTAGCATGGAACTTGAATGCATGTTCCTATAACACACAACAGATGCCCTGAAAGGCTCCCGCCTCTTAACTAACGGCTTATGCTGCAAGGCATGAGCCAGGATAACGGCAGACCCCTTCTGTGTATAAGTCTTTCACGGAGCCACTGTTACCGGAAGAAGCAAAGAGCAGCGATTTCCTTCCAAAAGGTCAGCTGCTTCAGACAGACCAAACAGAAAGCAGCAAATTCTTGCCAACTTCCCCTCCTGCTTCTGCAGCTAGTACGCAATAGCATTTAGTTTCCAGTAAAGCTCCCTAGAAAAACAAAGCAAACGTGAGACCCAGAATCTAGGCAATGTCAGTGTCTTGCTTGACTGAATGAAAGGCAGTAAGATCATATGGAGCGACACTTTCTAAACAGTGGTGGAAATGTTAGGAAGGTGAAATTAAACATGATGAAAAGGGCAGGACTGGAACCATCTAGATTTTATACCAATGCTCCAGAAGTTTCCATCTAAAAATAAGATGGTAGGCTGGGTGTGGTGGCTCAGGCCTGTAATCCCAGCACTTTGGGAGGCCAAGGCCGGTGGATCACTTGAGGTCAGGAGTTTGAGACCAGTCTGGCCAGCATGGTGAAACCCCGTCTCTATCAAAATTAGCCAGCTGAGGTGGCACCTGACTGTAATCCCAGCTACTCGGGAGGCTGAGGCACGAGAATCGCTTGAGCCTGGGAGGCAGAGGTTACACTGAACCAAATCACACCACTGCACTCCAGCCTGGATGACAGAGTGAGATTCCATCTCAACAAAAATAAAAATAAAAGTAAGATGGTATTTTAGAGATAACAAATGCAACAACAGATAAGGCCCCTAATGGACTGATACGAAAAAATAAATTTTGAAATTTTTTATTCTCAAAGTCAAGTCAGTCATTGTGCAACATGCCAGGGCACTGGAGGATTCAATGCTGACAACCAGGAGGTATATATACAATGAACACATGTTTCCTAGATTAGACATGGAGAAAAGACTTTTATAAAACACATCAACAAAAAGGGGAAGAGGATAGAAAATAAGATTTTTCTTTTTGAGACAGGGTCTCACTCTGTTGCCCAGGCTAGAGTGCAGTGGTGCCATCTCAGCTCACTGCAACCTCCGCCTCCCAGGCTCTAGCAATCCTCTTGCATCAGCCTCTTGAGTGGCTGGGACCACAGGTGTGTGCCACTACGCCTGGCTAATATTTTGTATTTTTGGTAGAAACATAGTTTAATTATGTTGCCCAGGCTGGTCTCGAACTCCTGAGCTCAAGCGCTCTACTCACCTCAGCCTTCCAAAGTGCTGGGATTACAGGTGTGGGCCACTGTGCCAAAGCCTGACTTTTTAATTAAGAGTGCTTTTCTTTTTTCCTTTTTTTTCCTAGACTGCTCAGCAGGATAATTAAGAGTGTTAAACTGCATGAAAACCCATGCAATCCGTCTTCCGAGAGGAGCAAAATTAGACCCTTTTGAGTATAAAAGTGAAGGAAAAGGAAGGAAAAATGATGATTTTAAAAGTTTTCTCAATCAGATCAGTTCCCGGCTTAACTAGCTACAAAAAACTTGCGAGAAAATGTGACGGGTTCCTACCAAACGCCGGCTCTGTGTGGTTTCTGACTCTTTAGTTTCAGGTTGCGGTGGCAACAGAGAGACCAGGCTTTTTGTCAGACAACCTCTTGTTCTAAAAAGTTTGGGCTTTGATGATGGAGAGTATTTTAACCCCACTCTGAGAATACCTAGTTTGAAATGAAGACAGTATGGAGTTCAAGGAAAAAAGTCTGAGTTTGTTGTGTTAAATTAAGCTACCCACACACCCACACTAGAAACTGCTCTGTGTTGGAAACAAAATAAACTACTTAATTTCCAAGGCCTTTCCTATACTTCATCACCAAATCTTCAATAATAGCAAAGAAATAAATATGGGAAATGAGAAAAAGAAAGTACAAGTAGCAGTAGTTATAGAATTACAGTAGCAATGGCGGTAATAAATATCCAAAGAGTTTCGCCCACCTTCAGGGCGCAGGCTGTCAACAACAGTGCTTTACTTATTGAAAATCATCACCTAGCAGGGCGCGGTGGCTCACGCCTGTAATCCCAACACTTTGGGAGGCCGAGGCGGGTGGATCACCTGAGGTCAGGAGTTTGAGACCAGCCTGACCAATATGGTGAAACCCTGTCTCTAAAAAACAACAACAACAACAAAAAAACAAATCTAAAAAATTTGAAAATCATCACCTAGCCAAATGAGTTTTTCCTGAGTGACACCTGCAGTTTAAGACTCATTTATAATACAAGCCACAAAGTGAATTATCACAAAATGCAACTCAGAAATGGATACAAAAAGATTATTTGACAACCCCAAAAAAAGGCTTTAAGTAAGACTCCCTTCCCTGAGGGCTAGAGAGCACCAAGACAAACCTTCAAACACAACCAAAGGAAGCCATATTTGGGGAGTAAAGGTTCACCTTCCTTCAAGTCGATCAGAAATTAGCCAAAAGCTTTAGATTGTAAAAGTCAGTGGGAGGAGAATAACGAGAACTGTCCTGGGGGTGGGTAACTTTCCCATAAGGCCAAAACCTAGATCCTGACCACTTGTGGTCAGAATTAGCAATGCAACATTTCCTATAAGAAGCTGAGTTGTGGCCAAGTGCAGTGGCTCATGCCTATAATCCCAGCACCTTGGGAGGCTGAGGCGGGCGGATCACAAGGTCAGGCATTCAAGACCAGCCTGGCCAATATGGTGAAACCCCGTCTCTACTAAAAACACAAAAAAATTAGTTGGGTGTGGTGGCACATGCCTGTAATCCCAGCTACTCGGGAGACTGAGGCAGGAGAAATGGTTGAACCCAGGAGGTGGAGGTTGCCATGAGCTAAGATCGTGCCACGGCACTCCAGCCTGGGCGACAGAGTGAGACTCCATTCCCCCACCCCAAAAAAAAGCTGAGTTGTTAAATTCGTTATACTTGTTTGCAAATTCCTTAATGGGTTTCCGTTAGTTACACTATTACCCATCACCAGTATCACCTGAAACTCAGGTTTTCTAATGGCAGAAAACATTTCACACACACGGGGCAACATCGTTAATACAAATGAGAAAGCAACTTGCAAAACACTCCAATGTGTAAGACAGGATAACAAAGGATACTGAAGTTAGCTGCCATCTGGATACCTGTTCACATGATACCAATAACTCAACATCAACTTACCTGATGCTACTGTGCATGGGGTCGCAGACGAGGTATACATGATAAATTCCTACTGTAATTAACACATGTTAAAATGAAAATATACAAATAACTATGTTACTGTTGTTGATGTGCATTAAATATGAGCCGAATGCTAGGAGATCATCTGGGTTCTCCAATCCATGCCATCAAGAAGTAGACACTCTGATACAGAAGGCAACCTCTGAATTTAACAGTGCTGTGTAGTATGTCTAGGGGAAATTTGGGACAAGGACACCTGGCAGTTCCATACTCCCATGAAAGGTGCCTCACACAATCTTTAACACCTTAGCTAGAAATAGAATCAATACAATATTTGTATCCAATGTCTCTGATCATTTTGATAATCCTTTCTTTTTTTTTGAGACAGAGTCTTGCTCTGTCGCTCAGGCTACAGTAAAGTGGTGCGATCTTGGCTCACTGCAACCTCCACCTCCTGGGTTCAAGCTATTCTCCTGCCTCAGCCTCCTGAGTAGTTGGGGCTACAGGCGTGTGCCACCATGCCCAGCTAATATATACATTTTTTAGGGTATTTTTTAGTAGAGACAGGGTTTCACCATGTTGGCCAGGACGGTCTTGATCTCTTGACCTCATGATCTGCCAGCCTCAGCCGCCCAAAGTGCTGGGATTATAGATGTGAGCTGCTGCGCCTGGCCGATCATCCTATTTTGAAAAGATGGGATGTTTTCCTCCTCTAGAATTAGAATTTACCCTACACTCTGGGCATAAGAACAAAAGCAACTGAGTTATCTGCTGCCTGACTAATAGACTGTAAGCCATCCTAGAGCGAGAACCATGTCTCTCTCATTCATTTTGATTTCCTTAATATAGTACTTGATACCCATGGTTGGTATTCAGTAATTGTGTATTAAATACAATTTTTGTAAACCTTCATGTTACAGAAAGAACCTAAATTGGGGGAAATGGATGGTAGGTCAGTTATTTCCTTCAGGATATTTTTAACACCGTGGAGGTCGTTAACTTGAATCCTCGTAACAGGAATAATGGGACTGAATCACACTTTATAGAAACCATGACGGAGGTTTTGACTCATCATTGGTGCTAATCAAGGTAAACCTAAGAGCAAGTTGTGCCACCTTCGTAAACATTGTGACAAGTTTGTAAAATAGAGCTAACACTTTATTGCCGCAATTTCAAAGAGAAGAATTACATGAAATATGATGATGCTAAGATGAGCTGAAATTCCAAAGAAAGCATCTTCTCTGAGCAAACTAACCTTTCTTTTAATTATATCTCAAGAAAGAAGCTGAGTATAAATGAGAAGCACATTTGTCAACAATTCACTCCTTCAGTTACCATGTATGCCACTAACCACAATCCAGAAAGATTTATGATTGTGCCGAAACAAGATGATGAGGTTCTGTACCCAGAATGTAGATTAATGTTAGAAGGATGACTCAGGACTAATGGTATCAGTCTGATAGACACTGAACCTCTTTCTTTCCCTTTTTTTAATCTCAGTGAGTTCTTCAACTACAAGACAGAATGCCAACTCAGGAAGATAATTCAGTAAACACCGTCACCTTTGACTATTTTTTATCTAAGATGTATTTCCATGTAGCAAAGTAAATTTAGCAACTGAAAATATAGTCTTGACTTGCTATGGATGTCCCCTAGCTCTGCCAAAAATGACAAGCTGCTTGCTCAAAAGTTGTCACTAATTAGCAGCTGCTGCTGTAAAGAAAACCAAAGTAAGTGCCAATAAAAGCATATTGAACTGAAAGAGGGCCCTATGACAAGAAATGGGAAATGCAAGAACTATTTGTCACTAGTAAACTTACATAAATACTAGCAGTTCAAATTTGGGAGAAGTAGGGGCAAGGGAATAATGGCAATACATGTCTATTCATATTTAAACAGGAAGGACTGAAAGAGTCTTCTAACATCCTAAAGTCAGAAATATCAAGGTACTGGTGTTGCTAAATTATATCACAACCATATCCACCTTTCCAATAGAAGCCAATCTTGGTTTTGGATGATGATTATTATTTTTGGTGACAGGGTCTTGTTCTGTGGCCCAGACTGGAGAGCAGTGGCATAAACAGAACTCACTGCAGCTTCTGACTCCTGGCCTCAAGTGATCCTCCCACCTTTGCCTCCCAGAGTGCTGGGATTACAAGCATGAGCCACCGCGCCTAGCCTAGTTTTGGACAATTCCTCATTGTCAATACTTCTGTCTCTGGCACTTTAACACTTGCATTTGTAGACACTGTAAAAATAAAGTTTAAAAATACCTTTCATATTCTATGGGCTTCAGCCTAAACTGATGGTTCCGAATCTTCCTGTTGACCCTTCATGTCACAGATTGAAACCATAAAGTCAAGCAGAAGTGATCTCCCCAATGTAAATGAGCACAGATACAGTGGTAGAAAATCACTTTAGTAGCTCTATGTCAAGAGGCTCTAAAGGAGTCCACAATATCCCAGCACTTTGAGAGGCTGAGGCAGGAGGATCACTTGAGGCCAGGAGTTCAAGACCAGCCTAGGCAACACAAGGAGACTTTATCTCTACAAGATAAAAATAAAAAAATTAGCCAGGCATGGTGGTATGTGCCTGCAGTCCTAGCTACTCAGGAGGCTGAGGAAGGAGGATGGCTTGAGCTCAGGAGTTTGAGGCTACAGTGAGCCATGATCACACCACTGCACTCTGTCTCTTAAAAAATCATAATATCTGGGCCGGGTGTGGTGGCTCACGCCTGTAATCCAAGCACTTTAGAGGCCAAGGTGGGCAGATCACCTGAGGTCGGGAGTTCAAGACCAGCCTGACCAACATGGTGAAACCCCATCTTATTAAAAAAAAAAAAAGAAAGAAAAAGAAAATAATAATATCTGAACGTTGGCACTAACGTTAAAAAGAAAAATAATAATAATAACAAAGTAGTCTACAGCCCAAGATCCTGCTTTAAAGCTAAATTCCAGAGATTACTTTTCAAATCATTCTTCAAAGCTCTCCTCTTTCGCTTTGTTCCTACCAATCAGAACTCCCAATATATATTTTTTTTCCCTCAACAAGTTAGTTTCTGTCCTTAAAAAAAAAAAGTAAGAAAGCCAATCGCGGTGGCTCACGCCTGTAATCCCAGCACTTTGGGAGGCCGAGGCGGGCAGATCTTGAGGCCAAGAGACCAAGACCATCTTGACCAACATGATAAAACCCCATCTCTACTAAAAATACAAAAATTAGCTGGGTGTGGTGGCACACACCTGTAGTCCCAGCTACTCTGGAGGCTGAGGCAGGAGAATTGCTTGAATCCAGGAGGCGGAGGTTGCAGTGAGCCAAGATCACGCCACTGCACTCCAGCCTGGTGACAGAGCAAGACTCCATCTCAAAAAAAAAAGGATATTTCCCCCTTCCTTTTGGTTCTCTTACTCTCTTTTTCTCTCTCCCTCCAGGTTAACTGCTAGAGAGCTATGACTATTTCACCTATATTTGGACTCCTAAGATCAGGTTGTCTCTTTAGCAACTACTCAGAAAAATAAGAATGAAAAAGAAAAAAAAGTAAGAAAGAGAGGGAGGGAGGGACAAACTGGAAGGGAAGGGAAGGAAAAGTAGGGAGAAAGGAAGCTGTAATGAGAATAGGAAATAAAAAAGAAATTAAGTTTCTTAACTGTCATTTCTTAATGTCACTACAATCAGAACCTCCCTTGAAGCTGAGGTCCCCTGTGGAGGGTATGTCTCATTGTCTATATAAATAATTAAAACAATGTACCTGTAATTTTGCAGTTCATAATCAGGCTATAAGAAGAACAATTTGTTTTATGAAACATGGAGAAAGACTAATCTTTGCTATTACTGTCAGTGCAGGTTTATCAGCAAGACTTGGAGTAGATAAGCCTACAGACATACAGATGAGGAATCACATTTTCAAAGCTTTAATAACCCCCTAGCGGTATGCAACAAGCTGCAGAATTAACTTGTCTTTGCATACTCACTGCATATGCATCACTGGCCAGGTCTAGGTACAAAGCAAAAACTAAACAATCAAGGGAAAGAAAAACTGTGAAGTCTCCAAGCAAAAGGATCATGTTGAAAAAAAAATAAACACCAAGGGGCAGATAGTGTATGATTCCACTTACATGAGATGCCTGGAGTAGTCAAACTCATAGAGACAGAAAGAATGAATGGCAGCTGTCAGGGCCTGCGGGGAGGAGCAAATGGAGAATTTTCTTCTCATTATTGTTTATTTTATTTATTTACTTATTTTTAAATTTTGTTTTTTTTTATTTTTGAGACAGAGTCTAGCTCTGTCACCCAGGCTGGAGTGCAGTGGCATGATCTTGGCTCACTGCAACTTCTGCCTCCCAGATTCAAGTGATTCTTCTGCCTCAGCCTCCCTAGTTGCTGGGATTACAGGCACCCACCACCATGCCCAGCTAATTTTTGTATTTTTAGTAGAGACGAGGTTTCACTATGTTGGTCAAGCTGATCTCGAACTCCTGACCTCGTGATCCACCTACCTCAGCCTCCCAGAGTGCTAGGATGACAAGCATGAGCCACCACACCCGGCCTTCTCATTACTGTTTAATGAATACAGAATTTTAGTTTAGGATGATGAAAAAATTCTGGAGATGGACCAGGTGCTGATGGTTGCACAACAATGTGAATGTGCTTAATGCCACTGAACTGTACTTTAAAATGGTTGAAATGGCCTGGTGCGCCTGTAATCCCAGCACTTTGGGAGGCCAAGGTGGGCAGTTCACCTGAAGTCAGGAATTCCAGAGCAGCCTGGTCAACATGGTGAAACCCCACCTCTATTAAATATACAAAAATTAGCCACGTATAGTGGCACGCACCTGTAATCCCAGCTACTCGGGAGGCTGAGGCAGGAGAATCGCTTGAACCCAGGAGGCAGAGGTTGCAATGAACTGAGATAATGACACTGCACTCCAGCCTGGGTGACACTGTCTCAAAAAAGGTTAAAAATGGTAAATTTTATGATATATATATCCACAATCTTTAAAATGGGGGTAAAAAGCCAGTTTTTGCCTAATAAACTCACATTTTTTCCATCTTTCATTCTGAAATCCAAAGGAAACGAGATATTTGCTGCCCCCTCTTTTTTCTCCCCTGGCGCCTCAACCTCAGCCTTTTTTTGAGACAAGGTCTCACTCTATGGCCCAGGCTGGTCTCTAACTCCTGGGCTCAAGTGATCCTCCTGCCTCAGGCTCCCAAACTGCTAGGCATGAGCTACTGTGCCCAGCCGCCGTCTTTTCTTTCTTCCACCATAAAGGGCACACTTTCAGTCCTTCTGAGGGTTGAAGCTCTCTGGATACACCTGCTATACTGAGATTAAAAGGGAATACAGTAGTCTTTATCTGAGATTCTGTTTTCTATGCTTTCTGCTACCCACAGTACAGCACAGTAAGATGCAGTATTTTAAAAGACTACATTCACATACCTTTTATCATGGTATACTGTAATAATTGTTTTATTTTATTATCAATATTCTTAATCTCTTATTGTGCCTAATTTATAAATTAAACTTTGGCATAGTTATATAAGTATAGGGAAAAAAACAATATATATATAGGATTCAGTATTATCTGAGGTTTCAGACATCCCCTGGGGATAAGGCAGGACAACTACACTTATTTAACAGATACTTATTGAGTACCTATTACATGTCAGGCTCTGTTCTATGTAGTAAGAATGTGGCAGTGAACAAAACACACATGCTTTATGGAACTTAGATTATGGTGTGTAATATTGAACACTTTTTTTTTTTTTGAGATGGAGTCCTGCTCTGTCGCCAGGCTGCAGTGCAATGGCGCGATCTCGGCTTACTGCAACTTCCGTCTCCCGGGTTCAAGCGATTCTTCTGCCTCAGTCTCCCAAGTAGCTGGGACTAAAGACGAATGCCACCACGCCCTGCTAATTTTTGTATTTTTAGTAGACACAGGGTTTCACCATGTTGGCCAGGATGGTCTTGATCTCTTGACCTCATGATCCTCCCACCTCTGCCTCCGCCTCCCAAAGTGCTGGGATTACAGGTGTGAGCCACGGCGCCCAGCCAAATGCTTTAAAGTATAAATAAATAACTGCGCCTCTACTATACTTTCTAGATTTTGTTTTTAATCTTCTTCTATTTCTGTTGAATCTTACAGATCAATGACAAAGTCTATGCCTTCAAACCAGTATTTAGAAAGAAGTTTTAAAAGCATCTCCACGACATCAGACTAACAGGGGGATTATTGGCTTTTGTGAAGTCTTGGTGATGCAAAAGCAATTTCTGATAAAACCAGAACATCTGTTCATCTCTGCGGAAAGCTGATCATCTTTATGGAGCTATTGTGTGTGCAAAACAAATCGGGTGCAATCAAGGATTCCACAGTTAAGATCATTTCAGTGTGGCACTATTCCAGCTTTGGTCCAGGACACAGAGTTTGATTTAGAGGATAACTTTCATGCTTGCCACAATCAAATCAAATCCTTTATCTTTCAAAGATGATTTGCAGATTCAACCTTCAAAAAGCACTAAAAATATAGAGCATGGAGTTAAAAATTCACAATGGGACCACAAACAAATAGCAGTACAGGGTGGTAGGTGGCTAGCCAATGTTTACTTTCTTCTTTTTCCCATAGAACAAAATATAGGTCAAATTCTACTAAAACAACAAATGCCATCACAGTGAAAACCTAGGTATAGCAAAAATATTTTGAAATAATTAAAAATGCCCATGTGTTTCTCAATTCAACACAATATACTTTTGTAGAATCATTATAATGAATTTTAGGAGTGCTGAATCCTAACCACTGACAACCAGGAAATTATAATGAATTTTAAATCAAAAGAATGACTCCTTGGAGCATAACAACTTCATGCCTGCTCTTTAATTTTTGTATTTAAGGACATATTTGAAATATTTCAAAATAGGCTGTCATAGTATATTTGGAAGAAAGGAATTTGTTTCCCTGTATGGAAATTATCCTCAAATTTATTGAGGAATCATTTACATTCAGTAAACTACATCAGGATGTATCCAATGTTATAATGAACCTACTTTTGGCAACACAGTAAAATAAAGGGGGTCCCTGAAGTCCACACATTAATAAAAGTTATTGAATATTTTATTTAATGTTAAAAGGTTGGCTGGGTGTGGTGGCTCATGCCTATAATCCCAGCACTTTGAGAGGCCGAGGAGGGCAGATCACCTGAGGTCAGGAGTTTGAGATCAGCCTGACAACATAGCAAAACCCCATCTCTACTAAAAATGCAAACATCAGCTGGGTGTGATGGCACATGCCTGTAATCCCAGCTATTTGGGAGGCTGAGGCATGAGAATCTCTTGAACCTGGGAGATGAAGGGTGCCGTGATCCAAGATCACGTCACTGCACTCCAGCCTGGGTGACAGAAGGAGACTCCATCTCAAAAAAAAACAAAACAAAACAAAAATCCATTAAATTAAGATAAACTAGGTAGGTAGCGGGCATTTACCTAGATACCAGAATTTCTCTACGTGTCTCCCATCCAAGCTCCATTTGTTCAGTATTCTTCACACGGTGGAGTTACCAGTCGTGGTGGGAACCTGGCAGTTTAGGGAAGCTACCACCTCACCTAAAAGGAACTAACAATTACTCCCCTCCCTTAAGTGTCTCCTAAGACTATAGCAACACTGCGGTGGGGGCGGGTGAGGGGGGAATTTATTTTGAAAGGAAAAATTTCATCTGTAAGTAGATCTCCAATTTTAGGTATCAACTTGATGTATTTCATAAACATGAAGAGTCGCTAAGACCAAAAGGTGAATATGATTCTTTTCTAGACAAACTCAGTTTCAAAAATGAAGTAAAACAACACTCTGAAACAAAACAAAAGCAGCAAAATACCCTGCCTAAAAGTGATTTGACAGTTGAGGTATATCTAAAACAGGGTGGGCTGTTTATTTATTTATTTTTTAATACCACCTCAGAACATGCCACATTATGGGCTGTTTATTTTTATTTAGATTTTTTTTTCAGAGATGGAATCTCACTATGTTGCCCAGGCTGACCTGAAACTCCTGGGCTCAAGCGATCCTCTCACCTTGGCCTCCCAAAGTGTTGGGATCACAGGCGTGAGCCACTGCACCTGGCCAGAGAGGGCTTTTCTACTCCCAAGAAATGAGAGGTCCTCTGAAAGCAGGAGCTCCAAGGACATGCGTAATGCTTCAGCCATGCAAGGGTGCAGCAGTTTTCAAACAAGAGGGTGTATCTATGGATGTCTGGGTGTGTCTTGGGGGCGGGGGTCTGGTAGGAAACTTCAAGGACATCACTTTCTTTGGGTCAAAGACACTTTTGTTCCCTACAGAGCAGTGGCTTCGAAGTTTCCACAGGGCAAGAGACACCCTATTTTTTTTTTTTTTTAAGATGGAGTCTTGCTCTGTCACCCAGGCTAGAGTGCAGTGGCGTGATCTCAGCTCACTGCAACCTCCACCTCCCGGGATCAAGCGATTTTCCTGCCTCAGCTTCCTGAGTACCTGGGACTATGGGCACACATGCCCAGCTAATTTTTGTATTTTTAGTAGAGATGGGGTTTCATCATGTGGGCCAGGATGGTCTCGATCTCTTGACCTCGTGATCCGCCCGCCTCGGCCTCCTCAAGTGCTGGGATTACAGCCATGAGCCACTGTGCTAGGCCTGTTTTGTTTTATTAAGTTCCAGGATACATGTGCAGGATGTGCAGGTTAGTTACATAGGTAAACATGTGCCATGGTGGTTTGCTGCACCAAGCGACCCTATTTGTATTTGCAGATTGTAAGCCAGATGTTATAAAGCAGGAGACAGCCTATATTTCACTTCCCTTCGTTAGAAGGCCTGTAACCACACTACCAACATAGCTGCTAGCAGCATGTGCTACCTAAGCACTTGAAATGTAGCTAGTGCGACTGGGGAACTCAATTGCAAATTTTACATTACTTTAATTAACTTAGATGTAAACCTAGAAACTGGCGTTCAATTTAATACTTGGAAAACCTTTCAGTATGTTTGGAACAACTTGAGTATGTGAATCTACTTTATCAACTAAAAGTTTTATAAAATCTCAACACAGTTCATGCATTTCTGGTGAAAATTTGGTGGCTAAATTGAGAGATTTTCTAAGTGTAAAATGCACACCAGATTTTGAAGGATTTGTACAAAAAAAGGAATGTAAAATATCTGTGTTTTTGTGGTTTTTGTTTTGAGACAAGGTCTCAACTCTGTTGCCCAGGCTGGAATGCAGGGGCATGAACACGACACACAGCAGCCTTAACTTCTTGGGCTCCAGTGATCCTCCCACCTTGGTCTCCTGAGTGGCTGGGACTACAGGTGCACATCACAAATGCCCAGCTAATTTTTTTTTTTTTGCTAGTAACTGAATCTTACTATGTTGTCCAGGCTGGTCTCGAACTTCTGGACTCAAGTGATCCTCCTGCCTCGGCTCGCCAAACTGGCTCAATATACCACATTAATCAATAATTTTTATATTAATCACATGTTGAAATGATAGTTTTTAATAAATTAAAGATTATTAAAATTAATTTTATCTGTTATTTTTACTTTTTATTGTGATACAGACTAAGAAAATTACAATTGGGACTCACATTGGGGTGGTTTTCCTAGGCATGTCTTGATCACCAGACCAGAAAAGACTATACAAAAGTTCAACATTTTGCTGTACAAAAATGTGAAACACTATATAAAGTTATAAAGCCAAAAAATAAAAATGGCAGAAAATCATTTCTAATATGTTAGGCAAAAGAGCTTGGGAAGACTCAAACACCTGTAATACAAAAGCAAACTAATGAAATAAAAAAGCATATCACAAAGAAACAAAATGGCCAATAAATATATGAAAGCAATGTCTCATCTTGATAGAAATCAAAGAAATGCAAACAAATACGAGAGACTGGCAAAGATGAAACGGCTGCCAATACTCGATGATGGAGGATGTGGGGACATGGCCATCACCTTCATGCACTGTTTACTGGTGAGCAGGCAGACTCGCTTCGTCTTATTGGAGGGCAGATTGGCACTATTTATGCAAATGACTCAGCAATTACAACTCTAGAACGTACAGAAGATGGTCCCATAAATGTGAAAAAATCTACTCCATCTAAGAATCTGCAGTGTTGTTTATAAAAGCAAAAAAACTGGACAAGCCTAACCAAGATAGAGAAACCCTGTCTTTACTAAAAATACAAAATTAGCCAGGCGTGGTGGTGCATACCTGTAATCCCAGCTACTCGGGAGGCTGGGTCAGGAAAATCACTTGAACCTGGGAGGCAGAGGTTTCAGTGAGCCGAGATGGTGCCATTGCACTCCAGCCTGGGCAACAAGAGCGAAACTCCGCCTCAAAAAAAAAAAGCAAAACAAAAAAAACTACCTAACTAACTGGAAATAACCTAAATATCTATTAATAGATAATGATTATAATTTTGGGAGGGCTGTACAATGGGACACAGACCTTAAAAATGTTGAAGTAGATTGATATTTATTGAGTTCCCAGAAAAACAAGCTCCCAAACAAGATCAGGCTAGAGGTTTGTTTTAACCATAAATCTGGATTATTTGTTATCTTTTCTCCATATTCCCTCATCTCGATTACTTTTGTTCAGGGACAGCTGGTCACTCAGAGTAGGGAATCTTAAGTCCACTAATTCCTTAAAATGTATGCAAAACTGTATGTGTATGCATGTTTTACCAGGAAGAGACCCAACGATTTTATCAGTCCTGATCCCCAAACAGTTAGGAACCACCAGATATATATAGTTTAATAGAGCAAATTGTTGCCTAACGGCTTTAAAAACCATTATGTGGTGGCTCACGCCTGTAATCCCAGCACTTTGGGAGGACGAGGCAGGCCGGTCACCTGAGGGCAGGAGTTCAAGACCAGCCTGACCAACATTGTGAAACCCCGTCTCTACTAAAAATACAAAATTAGCTGGGCGTGGTGGCACATGCCTGTAATCCCAGTTACTTGGGAAGCTGAGGCAGGAGAATAGCTTGAACCTGGGAGGCGGAGGTTGCAGTGAGCTGAGATCGCACCACTGCACTCCAGCCTGGGCAACAGAATAAAACTCCGTCTCAAAAAAAAAAAAAATGATGTGATTGTACAGCCATTCATTCACTAGTCAACAAATATTTACTTAGTACTTACTCTTATCTTGACTGGTAGCCCAATTACCATACAATTTTGGAATAAATTTCTTTCTTTTTTTTTTTTTTTGGACAGGAAGTAAATTTATTGGTTCATATTACGAGGGGGCAGCACAGTGGAAGCCCTCATGAGTGCAAGGCCCGCCACTTGTCCAGAGGGCCACGATTGGGGATGTACTTAACCCCACAGCCATCTGGGATGAGCCGCTTCTCAGCCACCATGTCTTCAAATTCATCGACATTGAACAACTTGGTGAAGCCCCACTTCTTTGAGATGTGGATCTTCTGGCGGCCAGGGAACTTGAACTTGGCCCTGCGCAGGGCCTCAATCACATGCTCCTTGTTCTGCAGCTTGGTGCGGATGGACATGATCACTTGGCCAATGTGAACCCTGGCCACAGTGCCCTGGGGCTTTCCAAAGGC